>CAUYQG010055359.1:0-17120 GCA_963574415.1 Tarsius wallacei | reverse complement strand
CAGTACTGTGAGTCAGAGCCCATTGTTTATGTGACTCCTGGGTTCAGGGACAGGAAGGTTACAATTCAGTGAAGATATTGCTTACCTAAGTATGTGAGAATCAGTAGAGCATTTTCAAGTATAGGCTGACCCATAACACTTATCTTACAGTTCTAGTCCAATGGGTTTCTATGCCCCTTTATTCTGGGTAATCATGCCCCTCTGAGATTACACAGCCCTTCTAGAAGAGAATCTTGATTGCTTGTGACTCTTTATGAAGTACCGATTAAGATGAATAGAATATAAAGGAGTCTTTCAATGGATTTGGACTCAAAAATTAGATTTCTCCAGGTTCTAATAACCTCCAGGGTGCTAAATGCACCACATATAATATAATAATATTACCAAATATTTCAGCCTAACCTAGTGGATAAGTTTGTCTCTGCTGAGTGTCCAGGGTCCTTATCACATCCATGTGGCCTACTTCTCTTTATTCCTTGGAGAACAGGCAAATTTTTTTGGCACCACAGACCCTTAAATCCCCACATGCCTAATCTCCTTCTCCCTACCTTTAAAACTAAAGGTCTAGCCTCCCGGTAGGTCACTCAGTATTGTAGACAATAGTTTCATACAGGTTGCTGCGAAATTCATGATTTTGTTTTTTTTATGGCTGCATAGTACTCCACCATATATATGTACCACATTTTTTTAAATCCAGTCCTCTTTTGATGGACAACATGGTTGCTTCTAGGTTCTTGCTATTGTGAACAATGCTGCGATAAACATATGTGTGCAGGTATCCTTTTTATAGAGTGATTGGAGTTCTTCCGGGTATATTCCCAGAAGGGGGATTGAGGGGTCATACGGGAGGTTGATATTTAGAGCTTATAGGAATTGCCACACTGTTTTCCACAGAGGTTGCACTAGTTTGCACTCCCACCAACAGTGTAGAAGTGTTCCCTTTTCCCCACACCCTCTCCAGCAATTGTTATTTTTTGAGTTATTGATAATTGCCATTCTGACTGGAGTTAGGTGGTATCTCAGTGTGGTATTGATTTGCATCTTCTTGATGATTAGTGAGGTTGAACATTTCTTCATGTGTCTGTTGGCTGCTCAGATGTCTTCCTTTGAGAAGCATGTCTGGGGACAGGGAGACACCCCCTTATCAACAAGGGTGCCTGAACGAAGTATGTTCATATTTTTTGCCCACTTTATAATGGGGTTGTTTGTTTTTTCTCTTTCAGCACATTTGAGTTCCTTGTAGATCCAAGATGTTAAGCCTTTGTTGGACCTGGAGTTGGCAAATACTTTTTCCCAGTCTGTGGGCTGTCTCCCTGATCTCTTGATGGTTTCTTTGGCTTTGCAAAAGCTTGTCAGTTTAATGAGGTCCCACTTGTTTATCTTATCTCTCATGGTCTGTGGGTTTCGGGTTTTGTTCAGGAATTGGATGCCAGTTCCAATTTCCATATGGGTGTGTCCTGTATTTTCTAAGGTTCTTATGGTTTGAGGTTTTACATTTAGGTCTCTGATCCATTGAGAGTTAATTTTTGTGTATGGGGATAGATAGGGGTCTTGTTTGAGTCTTCTGCATGTGGCTAGCCAGTTTTCCCAACACCATTTACTGAATAGGTTCTCCTCTCCCCAGTGGTAGGTGGCGGAGGCTTTGTCGAAGATGAGTTGGTTGAGAAGTTGAGGTTTTGCTTCTGGAATCTCAATTCTATTCCACTGGTCTATATGCCTGTTTCTGTACCAATACCAAGCTGCTTTGATTATTGTAGCATTATAGTGAAGTTTGAAGTCTGGTAGTGTGATACCTCCTGCTTTGTTTTTTTCTTGCTGAAGATTGTTCTGGCTATTCTTGGTTGTTTGTGTTTCCATTTGAATTCCTGTATTGTTTTTTCTAGCTCTGAGAAGAATGTTGCTGGTAATTTGATGGGTATTGCATTAAATCTGCAGATTGCCTTAGGTAGAAATGACATCTTTATAATGTTGATTCTTTCAATCCATGAGCATGGGATATTTTTCCACTTGTTTGTGTCATCCTTGATTTCTTTGAGCAGTGTTTTGTAGTTTTCATTGTAAAGGTCTTTCACATCTCCGGTTGTGGCTATAGTGAATGGGATTGTGTTTTTTATTTGGGTTTCTGTTTATTATTGGTGTAAAGAAATGTGATTGTCTTTTGCACATTTATTTTATACCTGAGACTTTGCCAAAGTCCTTTATCAGTGCAAGGAGGCTTTTGACAGATTCTGTTGGGTTTTCAAGGTACACAATCATGTCGTCAGCAAAGAGGGATAACTTGACTTCCTCTTTTCCTATTTGCATACCCCTGATCGCCTTCTCTTTTCTGATTGCTCCAGCTATTAAGCATGTCTCTTATACAAAGCATGTATATAGTTGGATTTTGAAAATCTCATCTGATCCTCTTCCTTTAATAAGAAATTAAATATCTATTCACATGTATTAGATGTGTTAAAATGTTGAACTTATTTCTTCTGTCTTATATAAGAGTTTCTCTTCAATGTGTTTTCTTGCTGTTTCTTCACTTTTCCCCTTTTCTATATTTTTAAACTGATAGAAATTTTCATTGTTACTCTTTTTCTAGATATGCTAATATAATTATTCAAAAGTGATATATCTTAATTTTATTACATGTACATAAAGCATACGTTTTACTCTATCATGCTCCTTAGTTAATCAGCATCTATACTCTCTCCCAAGCAAGACAAGAATATGAGTTGGCTATCACTTCCCCTTCTTCCTGACAACATATGCCAACAATGTATTTTCAAACCATTACATTTATTCATGGTGCTTCAATAATTCAGATTTAAATAGTAGATCTATTAGTTTATTTGTTTATCTTCCTTATTTATTTATTGGATTCATTTTTCATTTTGTTCAAGTATATCCTTTAACAGATAGTGACCTAAAATTGATTTATTATGCCCTCACACTTGAATGTTAGTTTGGCTAGGCTTAGAAGTTTGGGGTTAAGTTTTTTCCTCACTGAACTTTGAACATATGTTTACACTGACTCCTAGTATTCAGAGTTGCCCATGAGTCTTCTTGTAAGAGAACAATTTTTATTCTGGAAGCTTTCTTTTTGTCCTTAGAGTTTTGAAATTTTACCAATATGTGTCTAGATACTGGTCTTCTTCATTTCACTTATTTGATACTTGTTCCCTGTCAAGACAAGCACCAGCACTTCAGCAGAGCACACTGAATGTGTTTTTCTCCTCAGTTAACTTTCCCATTTCTTTGTCTTCTTCAGTGTCTTTTGTGGAGGTTCTAAACTGCCTCAAGCTCTACCCTGCTTTATCAGCCCCCTACTCATTTCACTAAGACTTTATTTAAGGAAATTGAGCCCCTAATTGCTGATTAGTAAAGAATGGCTGCAAAACACATAACTTTTCATTTAATTCTCTGAACAATTATTGCTCCTGCTTGCAGAAACTTTTCAGGAGAATATTCTCTAATTCTTCACTTCCCACTCATGTAATACTGTCAGGTAATCTGACTTCAAACCTCCTTCCTTGAATGAAACTGCTCTCTTGAACATCAATTGCCTCTTAGAAACTGTCACGCTCATCTGGATTCCTCCAGCATTTGACACCCATCTGCCCTCCCCCATCCCACAACCCTCCTTGAAATGCTCAACTTCCTGGTTTTTCAAAGGTGACAGAATTTTAATCTTCTTCCTGTCTGCTTCTCTGTCTCTCATTACCTTAATGACTCTTCATCCTCTAAATGTGAGTTTTCCCTTAGGTTCTCCCTTTACAGTCTCTTCCTCAGAAACCACACACATTCCTACAGACTCAGGTATGGTTTTTAGGCAAACAGCTGTCAGCTTCTCACTCTCATAAGCCTGTCTGCATCTTCCAGGCCACCTACACTAAGGGCCTCCCAGATACTTTCCTGGCAAATTTAGCATTTATGAAAACAAGTTAACCATTTCCCTTAGCAGAGCCACTCCTAGCTATATGTCAATTTTAAAAAAAACAAATATACAGGGCTTCAAATAAATATATGGTGAATAAAGAAATAGCAAAGTAAAAAGAAGTCAAGCAGAAATAATGCAGAAAGCTGTCTCAGGTTTATCAAAACATCTTAGTGGACCAATTTGTTTATACAAAGGTAGACTCTAGGGCTTGATCTATAAAGTGAAAGTTATAACAGATTATTTTTCATACTAGCAGAGTAATAATTTAAAGTTTACTGAGGTTTCTAGGGAAAGACGAGAGGTTCACAGTGGATAAGGGGAAAGGGAGTGAGATTAAGAAAACTTAGGAGAGAAATAATATAGAGGTGTCCAGAAAATTGGTGGGAAAATGAGACTAGAGAAGAAAACCAAGAAATGTCTTGTGGAAGGAATTCAAAAGCAATATTACTAACAGTGATATTTAAGTATAAATGTACTATACTGGGATGAAATATAATTCCAACTTTTATGAAAAGCCTACTTACCCTGTGTCAGAGATATTTAAAGGGAGGGAATCAAATAAAAGAAGATTATTTTCACATTGAAGTTGACAAGGAACAAAATAAAGAGAATAACTCAGAAGAAAAATGCAGAGCAATGATTGATGTGGCTGACATGCATGGGCATGCAGACAGGCTGAAACACATGCAGCCCCCTGCCAGGGAATTTTTAGAAATATTAGAGAATTATCAAATTACAGGGAAGTTCTACTCAAGTGTTTGGTTACGATTTTACTAACGATAGTCCTTGGAAGGCTGGAGAATTTGGGAGCACGTTGATGATAACACTAGGATTAAAAATGGACATACCGGTATCTGGGTAGTTCATATTGGTGACATCCATTAAACATGGTTCTTCAGCTGATTATACACCTCCTGAACAATATAAGAACACAAGCACCATCTAACAAGGAGTCCAAAGTCTTTTTCTCATCATCATAGAACTGAGCTTCTGCAAGGCTGATGGCCAAGTCACCAAGGATGGGATGGGCAGAAGGGCATCTCTTACATGCCAAATTCTTCCTGATTTCAGTTTGCAACCATACTCAAAAAACTATAGTTTAGTTTTATTTTGGAAATGAATTTTTGGGTGCCCAATGGATACATAACTTTCAACAATGAATCCAGTAGGAATACTGAGAAAAATTCAAATAATCAAACTTCAATATTGAATTAGTAGTACTGTAAGTGTCATACAAATAGATTCTTACTAAAATCAGAAACTGAGATTCTTTAGTTAGGAAAAAAATAATTATTATCTTTAAATATCTGGAAACATCATACAGCAGAGGCACTAGAAATAAATCGATAGTTTATTAGGCAAGAATGAGGAAAAGTGGGTCAAAACACACTTTTTATTACTTTCTATTGATTTGTTTTTGAAACAAGAGCCTGCTTTCTCATCCAGACTGGAGCACAGTGACATGATCACAGCTTACTGCAGCCTCCAACTCCTGGGCTCCAGTGGCCCTCCAGCCTCAGCCTCTCAAGTAGCTAGGACTACAAGTGTGCTATCATGCCTGGCTAATTATTATTATTATTATTTTTAATTTTCATAGAGATGAATCTTGCTATGTTGCCCAAGTTAGCTCTGAATTCCTGGCCTCAAGCGATTCTCCCCTCTTGGCCTCTCAAAGCACTAGAAACACAGGTTTGAGCCACTGTGCCCAGTCCACAGAAAGAACTTTCTAACGATTTGAAATACATAAAAGGAAATGCGTGGACATATGAAGTACCAAGCTTTTGATCACTGGAAGTGCTTAAGCAGTGGCTGTATAAGAAATGAATATTGTAGAGATAATTCTTATGTGGATTTATTTAGGATTCTTATGAATCCACTATGAGTCTCATCTTTTTAAAAACTCTATATGCTATCAATTTTAACCTTTTATATATCTCTAACCAAAGCATTTTCAAATCTGTTAATGTCTCTATCACTATCACCAGAGTTCAAATCTCATGAGCTCTATCATTCAGACCATTGCAATAGCCTCCTAATGGTTCACACCGCTCCACTGTCATTACTCCCACTTACAATTCATTCTCCAAACAGCAGACATCTAAGAGGTATATAACAGATTGTGTAAATCTTCCTCTTAAAATTTTTGATGGTTTCCCAATGTTTAGAATAAAACCCAAACTCTTTTCCTTAGCTCTGATGGTTATTTCATGTCCTTCCCCCCATAACTCATCATACTCCAGCCACACTGGCCTTTTTCTATTACCTGAAAAAGGCATAGCTCATTTCTCCTTTGCAGTAGTTGATTTCTTCAACTGAAAATGTAATTGTTGCATGGCTGATTCCTTCTTGTCATTCTTATATAACTAACATTTTACCTCCTTCAAGAGGCCCTCCCTGATCACCAGATACAAACTACCTATCAGTTCCTAGCAAAAAACTTATTTATACATATGTTTTACTTATTTATTTTTAAAATGAATTACATTATCCACTACCCCATAAAATTGTGACTTCCGTGAGAATAGGAATATTATCTATCTTGTTTATCACTGTGTCAGAGTCTTTAAAGTGATTGAAAAGTACTTTGCAAGGGTAAGAGAAAAATAATAATTACTTAACAATACATCATTGTACTCACTGCAATCTAGGTGATTTCCTCAGATCTATCTTCCAATTCACAACCATTTTATTTTATATTATCCAGATTAGTGTTTATTTCACCTACTGAGTTTTATTTATCTTGTTTTGATTTTAAAGATGTGGGGTACAATTCAGGGTTAGGTATACAAATGTTGATTATGCAGGTTCCCTTGTTGATGAGGTGTGCCCCTCCCTCCCCTAGGAGTTTCCCTCAACTACCAATCCCACCCCCTTCCCCTGGCAGTTTCCCACTATTGCCAATCTCTTTCTTATAGTATCATGATAATGGCTTAAGGTCTGTTTATGAGTGAGAACATATAGTACTCCGTTCTTTGTTTTTGTGATAGATCACTGAGAATGATAGACTCTAAATGCATGTTGCTGCAAAGTTCATATGCTTGTCCTTCTTTATGGCTGCATAATATTCCATTGTGTTTATGTACCACATTTTTTCAATTCAGTCCAGCTTCGATGGGCAGTATGGTTGATTCCATGATTTTGCAACTGTGAACAGAACTGCAACAAACATGTGTGTGCAGATGGTAGAATTACTTGAGTTCCTCTGGGTATATCCCCAATAGGGGAATTGCTGAGTCATATGGAAGGCCAATTTCTAGTTCTTTCAGAAATCGCCACACTGTCTTCCAAAGAGGTTGCACTAGTTTGCATTGCTGCCAGCATAGAAGCCTTCCTTTTTCTCTGCATCATTGCTAGCATCTGCTGTTGTTTGTTTTATTAATAATAGCCATTCTTACTGGGGTTAGGTGGTATCTCAATGTGAATTTGATTTGCATTTCTCTGATGATTAGTGACGCTGAGCACTTTTTCATGTGTCTGCTGGCTGCCCGTTTATCTTCTTTTGAGAAGTGTCTATTCATGTCTTTTGCCCACTTTTTAATTTTTTTTTTTTTTCCTTTTGGCACGTTTGAGTTCCTTGTAGATCCTAGATGTTAGGCCTTTGTCAGATATACGGTTGTTAGCAAATATTTTTTTCCCATTAATTTTAGTGATTCTATGATTAATTATATTAATCCTGTTTTCTAAATCTGTTTATATTTCTGCTGTGTTTGTATTCTTTGTTGCTTAATTATTTCTACCCTTTAAAAAATGTAACTTTAAACATACCTCTTTTATAGTTTATTTAAGGTTTTTTTTTCCTCATACTTGGTGTGCTTCTTGTATTGCATCTGCTGTTCCTTCTACATGTTTTGTTGTTGTTGTTATTGTTTCTGCCTATAATTTATTTTATTTTATTGTGATTAATTTTATTTCTACTTAGGACTCATCTTGCAGATTATTTCTTTACCTTTGAAACACATACAAGACCTCAGTGTAAAAGTGTGTTTCCATGTCAGTAAATCTATGGGTTTTAGGCTGATTAATCATAAAATGTAAATTCATACCATACACCTGCACAATATGTGATCATGTTTATTTATTTTTTTGTGGGGGGTGCAGTGGGGGAGAGGAGTCTGACCCAAGGACACAGGCAGAATATCTAAAACAGTTCAAAGTCCCCAGATTATCCTTAATAGTTTGCATTTCTATCATTCCTGTTGTATTTGACGGATGCCTATATATCTATGTCTCTTTCGAACTTGATTTATTTTTCTGTAATTACATTTTATCCAGTATTTCTCTGAGTTTTTTTTTGAGTTGGAATTACACTCCTTCACACAGGCTACGCTGGAGCACAGTGGCATGTTTATAGCCATCCCAGCGTCGACCTGCTGGGCTCTGATGATCCTTTCACCTCAGTCTTCCAAGTAGCCGGAACTACAGGTATGTGCTACCATGCCCAGCTAATTTTTGATTTATTGTAGAGACGAGGTCTCGCCAAGTTGCCTGGGTTGGTCTCAAACCTGTGGGCTCAGGCAATCCACTTGCCTCAGCCTCCCAGAGTGCTGGGATTACAGGCTGAGCCACCGAGTCTAGCCTTCTCTGAGTTTTTAACGGGTCTAGGTCCATCGACAAGAGCTCATTCTACCGTATGGCTGGAATTCTTTCCAATGAAGTAGTTACTATAGTCAAGTGTTGTCTTCTGGATGAATAGGTCCTATTATTATTCCCATTTTTTATATGGAGAGGATGAGATTTCTAGAGGTTGTGTTACTTATCCATCATTACACAGCTCATGTGTTTGGTCTAGGACTCAAAAAAGTCACACCCAATTGATGCTCAAGACATACTCTCAAGTATAAAGCCATATAGTAAATAGGGCTACTGAGATTTCTTTCAACTTACACTTAATTTTATTTTGCATCCATTGCTTCCCTAAATTTGAACACATGGTTTTGTGGTGTTAATCATGGTGACTGGGCTCAAATACGATTAAAATAGAATCAGGCAAGTATATTCTCAGGGTTTTCATAATCTCAGCTGTAGGTCTAATCCAACTGCGTTTAAGGTTTTATTTGGTACTCTATGGGAAGCAAAAGATGTTAAATTAAGAGCCTCACAATGTGAATTGACATTAAGATGACTTTAAAAAATGTAATCTTACAGTGTTATAATGTGAGGATGGGTATAATGACAAACACTTTAACGATGAGAAATGTGTCATACTGATTCTTTCCTGATGTTTTCACCCTTGTCAACCCAATGCTTTTAAAATTGTGCCTCTATCAAAATTTACTTTATTGAACATAAATAAGAAGGTGACTTTATATCATAATGAAGCATTTAAAAGTGTAAGTACTAGGCCACAGTAGATTCATTTTGGAAAAGGCACAGGAAAAATAAATAAAAAATTTTCATACTCATTCCATAAGTTACTGAGACTAAAGAGGCATTAAATTTGGTATATTCTGTAGACCTTAAAGGTTTTCTCATTCCAATTTTAATAAAAGAATACAATTGTCACAACAGTACTCAATTCTTCTTAGTAAATGACTGGGAAAAAATTGAACTCTTACCAGACAAGCAATCTGTTTATCACTCAAAAAGGTCACAACTGAATCATATAAAAACTAAATTTTTCTGTGAAACAGGGCTCTATGTTTGTCTCAAACCTAATAGTTTCAGAGAACCAGAATTTTCCACTTTCTTAAGATACCAGGTTGACCTCAAGAGTAAGTCTCAAAAAGAAAAAATAGCAAAAAAACACAAAACCTTCCAGATATTAAAAAAAGAAGAAACAACCACCAAATGATGTTTGACATTTAAGAATGAACTCCGTGAAGCAAAAAAAGTCATTTTCTAAAAAGTCAACATTCAAATTTTCCCAGAAACAAATTTAAAGGAAAAGACATTACCAGCTAAAACAGCAATTACTAGACCTCAATTTTTTTTTTTTTTTTGCAAAAATGACTGAAATCAATGACATTAAATGCCCAGATTAAGTAGCAATGTTCCTTCAACTTTCAAGTCTCTTTTGCAACACTGCTGAACCAGGTTTGATAACTCTACTAAATGTACATTTGTTCTAACTGCTAAATCTCTCTCGCTCTCTATCTCTATCACTATACCTCTATCGCTATCTCTCAACCTCCTCTAAAGACAGAGAACATCCTATGCTGGTATCCAGAGTGTCACACTGAATTTGGTGACTTAGGCATTTAAATTAAATTAGGTTTGTGGTTTGCTATCTTGACCTCAGGCTTTGCCCTCTAGGTCTCATACAAAAGGCTATCTCTGGGCTTCAAGAAGCAGAATGTTTGGAAAAGGGTGATCAGAACCGTTCAAGTTCTACCCTGAGACCAACAAGTAAGAGATATCAACAAATGTGTGACAAGATTACCATAAAGGACCATACGAAATTAATTTCACAGTCCACAGAATTGTGTGTCAATGTCTATAATGTATCAACTCTTCTTAATTAAAATTATTTCAAATATAGGAATTATTAATATGATTAGAAAAATAACAATGGAAGTCTCAAATCAATAATTCTGCCATATTTAGCGATGAAACTCCAGAGGCACTCTCAGAAGTAAAAAGTACAATTCAAAGATGCTCATTATAAGAGTAATTATTTGACACTGATTTAGAAGTAGATCCAACAGAATTAGACTTAAAGCATTTATAGTTGAAAAAATAATGGAAAAATAAAAAATTGTCTTAACTTGTAGAAAATATAGTTTTATATCCAGAAAGCCCAATTTAAAAACCAACAGGATTAATGAGTTTATTGTTTCCGAATGTGTGATAAAATATTCAAATGACTAACTTTGCTATATCAACAATAGTGAATTATAAGCAAAAATTTCTAAAAGTTTACTGAAAACAAAGGATAAATAAGCCAAAAGTTCAACAACAAATAAACAAAAGCTAGATGAAGTAAAATTACAAATGCAAACACAATTAGTGAGTGGGTAAGATGCTGCTGAGTACTTCCCAATATTATCTTATGTATTCCTTACAAATATCACTGTATGCATATCATTTTCATTTGAGGCTTAGAAAAGTGAATAAATTCACCTAATATCACACAGTTAAGTGGCAGGAGGAAAGAAAAGAAGTAAAGGAAAAAAAATGGAAAGAAAATGGGAGTGACACAGGTGTAACTGATTTTACTGTAGAAGACTTTCTATACTTTATAGAAAAGATTTTGTTTATAATGAACATCCTAAATAAAATTTAAGGTTTAATAACGAACCAGGGAAAATAGTTGCACCAATGTTACATGACCACATAATGAATAGACAAATAAATAACAATAAGTCATAAACATGTTCATTCCATTAACAATCCAAATAGCATAAGCTATAATAACAATGACTATTTTTATCTAGTAGATTAGCAAAAGTTAAAAACATAAGCAACACTTTTAAGGGAGTCAGAATATGAACACTCATAGAATGCTTATTTGAGTCTAAATTACTTAAAACGTTGTCTTTAACAGTTTGACAATTTTTATGAAGATCCTTAAAAATTGCCAATATTCTCTGACCAAGTGGGTCTACTTTCTTGAATCTATCTGATTAAAAATATTAGAAATATGGTCAAAGATGTATGATTAAATGTATATTACACAATCTTTTGTAATAGCGAACAATTTTAAACTAAGAAACAGCTAGTAAATAACAAAATTAGTGCTGCATTTGAAAACCATTTTACAAAAAATTCTAATAACGAACATTAATATATCTGTTACATTTTTAAGAACAGTGAGAAAAACTAAAACACACAAACAACAACAACAAAAACAAGCCCATGGGATTTTTATCTCTTCGAAGTTATAAACAATTTTGTGTGTTTAGAATTCAAAGTATTTTGCAGGTTATCCACAACGATTATATATCATTTCTTAATTCAGGCAGGGAACATTTTTTTAAAATGATGATTAGCACAGTTTCTCTAGAATATAGAAAGGGAAACTCGATTTGTGTATTTAGGGACATAGGAGATGAGAAGAAAGGGCAGTGGTCAAGTTCATTCTTTCTATAACTTTGTGAAAAGAAAGAAGAAAACTGGGACAATCGCTAGAGGGAAGACTAGAGTTTGAATATCTGGGAAACTTCGTGACCTAATTTGCTAAACTAATTTACAGTTTGAAGACAATCAAAGAACTGCTGTGAAGCAGGAGACACGGGATGATCACCAACTCCACGCAGCGCTGCAGAGTGAGGAGGCTGAAGATGCAGGTCACGGACCAGCCTGCAGCAGGTGAGCTCTGGAAGTAGGACACAGGTAATTGTCTGCTTGGCCAACCAAGCAGAAAGGGGAGTCTGCTAGAGCTGTTATTGCTATTGTGATTAAAATAGATCACAGCATAATTTGCTGCAAAATACATCTATTCACAAGTAACTTTATAATTTTGGTTCACAATAAAGGAAATGTTTTTGCTCAATCCTGATGGAGAGAAAATAAAGTGATGTCTCATACAGTAAGAAATATGATTTGCTTATTAGTTATTCTTAATACCAGAGGCTCAGAAAGAGACTTTGCGAAGCTCACATCAGTTGGAGAAGGAATAAGACCTTATGTGTGTATCCTAAATAAATTGCTCTTCATTTTTAGATAGAGAACTCTGACAAACCACATCATAATTTTGGATTTATTATTTGAGACTATTAAAACATATATAATACTTATGTGATGATGGTATACATTGATCAGATCATGGAAGATAAAAGAGACAGGACCAATAATCTTTTTATTTGCTTTCATTTTTGTTGTCATGATTTCGTCCTGCATGAGCCAAGCTGGCAATCCACACATAGTGGTCATTAACAGAGAAAAACCAATCCCCAGTTAACATAATCAATTTTATGAGCATGCCCCATTTTAAACTGAGCAGAAAGACTGACATTCTTAATATTCCTACCACCACTGAAAGGATGAATATCACTATAGAGCTTCATTAGGTTGGATATTCAAAGAAGGAATGTCATTGGGGAATAGTTTCAGTATTTGAAACAAGATTGTGAGAGAGATGAAAGCAGAAAGTCAAACCAACAGGTTCCCGGATGTCCATGGTTAAAAACATCTCCATGGAAACAACCTAAATGTCTATTAATAATCAATAATTACAAGAATTAGGATAAGTCAAATACAGAACACTTTGTATGGATTAAAGTATGGGGCAGATTTATGTGTAATGACCTGGAAAGATGTCCACAGTATATTGTCAGATGATTATTATCAGATATCTAGCACTGACTTCATTTACTCAGACATTTACTAAAATGTGTATGTGTGCATGTAAAAATATCTCTAAAGAATCACACCAACTTTTAATGTTGGCCACTTCTTTGCAGCAAAGCAGATGGGGGAAATAGCAAATAATGTAGTGAAAGTACAGTCATATGCCACATAACAACATTGAGGTCAACAATGTAGCATATATATGAAAGGGGTCCCACAAGATTATAATGGAGTGGAAAAATTCCTGTCACCTAGTGATATCATGGATGTTGTTGTAATGCTATAGTGCAATGCACTACCTTTTCTATGTTGAGGTATGTTACAGTTGCCTACAGTATCTGGTACAGTAACATGCCGTACAGGTGTGCAACCTAGGAGTCATAGGCTATTCCATATATACCCTAAGTGTGTAGTAGGCTAGACCATCTAGGTCTGTATAAGTTCACTCTATGATGTTCATACAATGACAAAATTGCCTAATAACACATTTTTCATAAGGTATCCTCATCATTATGTGATGCATGACTGTACTCTTGTACATCTGGGGGTTTTATAATGAATATGTATGCATGTATTAGGTAAGGTAGTAAAAATTTTAAAAATTGGCACATATATTTTTAGGTCTATGAATTACCAAACAAAAAAACAAGCAACCATGCTGTCTAGGTCAAGAAGACTTAGAAGTGTCCTCATCCTTGTAAGACTAAACCTGTATGACAGGTGATTGTATATCTGAAAAGCAATTTAACCCAGAGGTGGCTCTGGACTTACTGGTACATATAGAGAACTTAATACATAAAAGATGAGCATTAAGCAACTGTCACTGAAGAGAAAGATTTTTTATAGCAGGAGACCATAGTGAGGGCTTTTTTGGGGGGTCAGGGTCTCACCCTGTTGCCCTGGCTGGAGTGCAGTGGCACCAAGAAATTGAGACTACAGGTGCACATCACCACGACCAGCTAATTTTTTTAAAAAAAATTTTGTGGGGACGAGGTCTCTCTGGGTTGTCCAGGCTGGTCTCAAACTTCTGGGTTCAAGCAATTATTCCACCTTGGCCTCCAAAATTGCTGGGATTACAGGCATGAACCACCATGCCTGGCTCCTTGGTCTTTGTGAGTAATGTGGAGATTTCTGTCTAATCAAGGCTAACTCAATTCTGTCATCAAAATACCACAAGATACTGGTCCTGTGGAGTCCTACATGTCACCTCCCTGGGCATTATCATTTGTATTCACCTGTTTCTAAAATGACATTTATACTTGCAGTGACATCCTCGCACAGCTCTCTTGAACCATCACTGCTAAAATGAATACGTTCATGCCCATACCCAAGTATCACTTTTTCTCAGTGTTAGTGGTTAGAAGCCCCACATGTGGTTCTGTAATGAGAGTGGTGAGGCACAGGCATGGGCAGGTTCAGGGCTTTGAGATCACGTGTGACACTGAAATTACTAAACTAGAAATCTGATGTTTTTGCAGTAGAATGTGAAACTCCAACGATGCCTGCCTATGAGGTCCTGTCACTTTACTTTTGCCCTTTCTATCACCTTCCATTAAAAAATTTTTAGAATAAATAAATATCTTATGCCAGTATTTTAAGCCTTTAATTTGTACAAGAAATACCG
Source organism: Tarsius wallacei (assembly GCA_963574415.1). Classification (NCBI taxonomy): domain Eukaryota; kingdom Metazoa; phylum Chordata; class Mammalia; order Primates; family Tarsiidae; genus Tarsius; species Tarsius wallacei. Next base: position 2,346 of record CAUYQG010055359.1, on the reverse strand, counting down.
GGCAAATTTTTTCAAAAATGTATATTGGTATCCAATTCAGACTTGCTGAATCAGAATCCATGAAAGAAGACCTTGGGAATATGTATTTGTTTTATTTATTTACTTACTTATAATTATTTTAGAGATAGGATCTCACTCTGTCACCCAGGCTGGAGTGCAGTGGCATGATGATAGCTTGCAGCAACCTCAAACTCCTGAGTTCAAATGGTCCTTCTGCCTCTGGAGTAGCTGGGATTACAGGAGTGTGCCAACATATATGGCTAATATTTTTATTTTTTAGAGTCAGAGGACTTGCTATGTAGCCCAGACTGGTCTTGAACTCCTAACCTCAAGCAATCCTCCTACCTCAGACTTCCAAAGTATTGGAATTACAGGCATTAGCCACTGCACCTGGCCAGGAATATGCTTTTATAAAAAAGCTCCAGGTGATTGTACAGCAGCTCTCCACCTCACAATCACACCTCCTCAGGAGCAAACTGTTCACAAAAGTACTTGGTTTGGTTTACACCAAGTCTTGGTTTACACCAAGTCTTAAAAATCATTAAACTTTACAAGGAATATATATTTCTGGCTTCTATCTAAATAGCTGAAGATCTAGAAATATAGGCCAGCCTTCTTGTATGGCAAAAAAAAAAAAAAAAAAAAATAGAGAGAGAGAACATTTAGACGAAGTACAAACTCTCTAGCTCAAATAGTCACAAACATACCTTAAATTTTTTTATTAAATGTTTCGTTATTTAATTTTTGGCATGCCTTTTTTTTGGGAAAAAAAAAAAAAAAAAAAAAAGAGAGAGAGAGAACATTTAGACGAAGTACATACTCTCTAGCTCATATAGTCTCTACCATTCCTTAAATTTTTTTCTTACCTGTTTCATTAATTAATTGTACCTGTTAGTGTGGCAGAGAGGGGCTGATAACAGTTAAAAGTATTCCTTTTAAAGATCAATCTGCAAGCTCGGTTTATAACCTCTGCTTGTTATGCATATCCTGGAGACCATTTGTTCTTTTAAGATCTGGTTTTGCTAAGTAAAACCTTGTAAGTTCCAAAGAAAATGTATAATCACACAACCCGATCCCCTCCCTTACCTAAACTAAGGTATAAGACCCCTCCCCTCCCTCCCCGGGGCGGGGGGAGCATTAGCCCTCTGAGTCGCACCGTCACTAATGAAACTGCTACTTCTAAGATAGCCTTGGTGTCACAACCTCTCTGTTTTCCTGCAACATTAGCAGCTCTAGGCTTTGGAATTTCCTGCACATTCAAAAAGTGTGTTATTTAATCCCATAACTCAAATCTAGTGTCTGATTTTCAGACTGAACTTGGTAGAGAGCTCCTTATATATGCCACTATGTACTAATTGCTCCAAGTATTTTTTTACTTTGATTCACCAAAAATCATTGAAAATTCACCAATATTTTTTCAGGTTGAATAAGTAAAGGGATTTAGCTACTGTTCTTAGGGTGTTATAAGTATTCACAGGTGTTATAAACATTGTAGACAACATAATCATTTTATCAGGTTCCAAACAGTAGTAATTCACTTGCAGATAAGTAGAGCTTTCTGTTTAAAATATCCTAATAGGAAGTGGGACTGTTATCTATTTTATGCTTAAGTCTGACCTCTGGAAAAATAAGTATATCCTGAGGAAAATAAATATGTGTTGGTTAGACTATAATGTTTTTGAAACATCGTCATTAAATTTGTAATATTGTTCCATTTGTAAAGATATTTGTGATCATGACTTTCTTGGTGGCTTTTTATCAAAAGAACATTTTGGATATTGCTCAATTTAAATACTAAGAGATTTAGAAATACAATAACGTGTCATCTTATTTTCTATCTGGAACTGTTTAATTTTGGTCTGCCATTGACTGTTACTTACAAAATTGCACCTGACCTCCCTAAATAACTTATCTTCTTTTCACAAAAGATTTCTTTTGTTGTTTGGTCACCAGGCTTGCAGTATACTAGTGAGCTCAAGTCAGAAATGGAAATTATAGACCAGCTAGTTTTTAAAAGTTGTGTCCCAGATTAAGTTATATGTCCTAAATTTCTAGAGGAGTCTCATTTTAAATATTTTATACCCACAAATACATTCATACAGATATGTAGTAGAACACATGAATTGAAATTTGTTTCTATATTTTATATTCAGAAACTTCTCACTGAAACAAAAGGAGTTGTAATGGGTTAAAACTTGGTATTAAGCCGGGCTCGGGGGCTCAGCCTGTAATCCCGCGCCTTTGGGAGGCTGAGGTGAGTGGATTGCCTGAGCCCGCGGGTTCGAGACCCGCCTGGGCAAGCGAGACCTCATCTCTACAATAAATCAAAAAATTAGCCGGGCGTGG
>CAUYQG010055358.1:0-46353 GCA_963574415.1 Tarsius wallacei | reverse complement strand
GTCAATTTATAGTTCCTATACAAGGAATTTGGGGAATCAGTAAAGGAGATGCTTTGTTAAGATAAGGGGTGGAGCCCGGAGTAATGGCTCACACCTATAATCCCAACACTTTGGGAGGCCAAGGCGAGTGGATTGCCTGAGCCCGCGGGTTCAAGACCCAGCTGGGCAATTTGGCAAGACCTCGTCTCTACAATAAATCAAAAATTAGCAGGCGGGGTAGCGCACGCCTGTAGTTCCAGCTACTTGGAAGGCTGAGGCGGAAGGACTGCCGGAGCCCCGTAGGTCGAAGCTGCGGTGGCTGGGAGCGTGCCACTGCACTCCGGTCTGGGCGACAGAGTGAGACTCCAACTCAAAAAAAAAAAAAAAAATGCTCAGGGAGTCTGCCTGATAAGGGCTTACCAGACAGGGTTTTATTATCCTATTATCCTATCTCTTAAAGTTTGCTTTCCAATCTAACTCTGGCATAACATATCAAATAAAGGTTTATAGCCCTGCAAAGCCATCGCTCATGGATTCCCAGGCTCCAGAAAGCCTTGTAAGACACTTATCTATCCTCCCTGAAGTCTGCCACATATAGGGCTTCATCTACAAATCAAAAACCTGGAGTTTTCTACCCCTTATCTTTTTTTTTTTCAAAGTCTCACTCTATCACCCAGGCTGAGTGTCAAAATCACGGCTATCACAGCCTCATCCTGCTGGGTTCAGATAATCCTTCTGCCTCAGCCTTCCAAGTAGCTGGAACTACAGGTGTGCACCCCTACACGCAGCTAATTTTTTATTTATTGCAGAGACGAAGTCTCACCAAGTTGCCCAGACTGGTCTCGAACTTCTGGGCTCAGGCAATCCTCTCGTCTCTGCCTCCCAAAGTGTTGGGATTATAGGTGTGAGCCATTACTCCGGGCTCCACCCCTTATCTTAACAAAGCATCTCCTTTACTGATTCCCCAAATTCCTTGTATAGGAACTATAAATTGACAGTCAAGAATTACTCGAATCCACCTATGACCTGCAAGCCTCTACTTGGAAATATTCCTTCCAGGACCAAACCAATGAAAATCTCGCATGAATTGATTTGTGGTTTCTTATCGTTTCTGTCTTCCTAAAATGCATATGACCAAGCCAGCATTCAACCACAAGTGGGCACACATTCTCAGGATCTCCTGAGGATGGGTGTTCCCGGGCTTAAGTCCTCAAGAATAAACCACCTTAAAATATTTTCAAGAGTTTGGCATCTTTTCATCAAAATGAGTTAGTATACCTCCCACATGTGTGACATCCACCCACTGGTATACAGATGTCACCAACACACAACCCAGGTGAGGGGTTGTACTAGATGACATCTAAGGTCTCCATTCTGGGGATGGAGGCCTTAAACCAAGACATTCAATCCAATCAGCCTCTATCTGCATGCCTATGGCGTGCAAGCTATTGCACTAAATGCTATCATGAGTGGATACTGCCCGTATTTAGATCAAAGGCCACTTATATATGAGACTAGGGAGGAGAGTAAGGGGAGACAAAAGAGTACTCATTCAATCCGTGAAGTTGACATTTGTCAGGATCCAGCTCTGTGCCAGGGTCTATGTCGGGAGTTAGGGTATGACAATGAAAGCCACGTGGTCTCTGCCTTCAGGACGCTCCTGGCCCAGCAAGGCAGACAGACACATGACCTTCAAACGCTAAGGTCTGGGGAAGAGTGCTGCAATTAATTCTGCCTGGAGAGAGAGTGCACACAGAGTGGAACGCAGGGCTCAAGAAATTTCTCAGTCGTGACATCCGGTCTGGCTCTTGAGAGCAAAGGGGTTTTTTCAAGCATGGAAGGAAGAGTTGGAGAGGGACAGAATGAACAGGGGTGCACGGGGTTGGAAGCTGAGGCGCCTTGGAAACCATTGATTTTCCCAGGTCTCAGGCAGCGGCAGCTGAGCCACTCCGCAAAACTCCATGTGAGAATATGGGATTTGTGACCCTGACAGGTGACGTGCGCATGGGAGATCTGTGTCTGGGGAATGACAAGCAACCCCGTGTGGCTGGGCATAAGATGGGGATTGGGAGAAAGACAGCAAGGTCACAAAAGTTAACTCATATCACTACTCAGATGTGCAGACATTTTTTTATTTTTGTTTTTATTTTTGAGTCAGGGTCTCACTCTGTGGCCCAGGCTGGAGTGCAGTGGCAGGATCAAGGCTCACAGCAGCCTCAACCTCCTGGACTCAGGCGACCCTTCCATCTCAACCTCCTGTGTAGCTGAGACTACAGGCATGCACCACCATACCTGGATAATTTTTTGTAGGTACAAGTTCTCGCTATGTTGCCCAGGCTGGTCTCAAACTCCTGGGCTCGAGCAATCCTCCTGCCTCAGCCTCCCAAAGTGCTGGGATTACAGGTAGTGAGTCACTACGTCTGGCCAGAAATTTTTTTTCATTGAATTTTTAAATTTAGTCTATCACTGGCCTACTCTCCTTTTTCTGCCTCTACGAACACCTTTACCAGGAATAGAAGTGTCTAAATATCTAAAGTAATCATTTGACCATCAGGTAGGTAACCAACATCCATGTGTCTCTCGGATAGCTGACCTTTTCCCCTGCTGCTTCTCTTCCTAAGGGGGAGATTATGGTTTTTGCAACCCATGATGGCCAGGAAGAGTTGGGGACTTCAAGAACCAGGGGCAGCATCTCTTTCTTCTGGGTGCTGCTGGTTGTGCTTGCATTTGAGGCTGAACGTCCATGGTTACCCTTGGCTAACATGGCTTGACCAGGCCCGGTGGCACTGCTTGGACTGGCCGTGCTCATTGGACCCCCTAAAGCCATCGGTGACTCCCCATTGACCCTGGCCCAAGAGCTCATCCCTGCACAGACTTTGCTGTGGACCTACCTGTCCTCTACACGTCCAGTCCTCAGCTAAAGTCTGGATTTCGTCTATACTACATCGGAGTCCAGGGAGGCTTTGGACGCTAAATGTCAGGCTCCCCCCGGCCAATCAAGAAGAAATGGGTGCACCCAGGAGCGATTCAAAATACTTAAAAGCCAGTAGGCCGGGCGCAGTGGCTCACGCCTCTAATCCCAGCACTTTGAGAAGCCGAAGCGGGAGGATTCCATGAGGCCAAGAGTTTGAGACCAGCCTGGGCAACATTGCAAGATCTCAGCTCTACGAAAAAATAAAAAAATAAAAATAAGCTGGGTGTAGTGGTGTGCGCCTGAAGTCCTGGCTATTTAGGAGGCTGAGACCAAAAGGTCGAGGCTACAGTGAACTTGATCATGCCACTGCACTCTAGCCTGGGCTACAGAGTGAGAACCTGACTCAAAACAAAACCAAAAAAATTAAAAGCCAGTAGGACACAAGCACCGTGCAACCATAATGGAAGCTGGTCCTTGGGAACCCCATCAGGCAATCAAAGTCAGTTACAACCTCCCCAAATGGCTCTGGGAGTGCAGTTGGGGCCTCCTCTCAGCTGCCTCCATCCTCCCTGACTTAATGTACGCCACCCCCTTTTCAGGTACATTTCTGCCCACGCCGTTCTCGCACCTGAGAAGGCTTTTATTTCATTTTTCACTCACGGTTTTTAGGTGCAAGGAATAGAACCGACTCTGTTGGCATTGAGGGGCAAAGGAATTCACCAGAAGGACACTGGGTAGCTCAAGAGTCCCCAGGAGGGCCAGAGCCAGCACCAAGGCTCTGTAGCCGGGACAATGACCCACAGTGAAGCCTCAGAAACACGCTGTTGCCCTGGGCACCAGACCCCTCGGGCTCCACTAATAGCAATACCAGATACCGGGTACAACCAAGCCCCCACTTTCTAGTCAAGGTTGTGGGGAAGGTGTATCTGACTGGTTTGTGTCCTCATGTGCGTTTCAGGGAGGCTGGGAAAGCAAGAATCTGGTACCTTTTGACCCTACAGTGGACATGGGCTCTGCTCAACAGAGAAAGGGCGTCCCAGGGTTGACCGTCAGTGTGACCCGTGTGAACTCTGCTACCCTCCCGGCTTATTTTCCTACAGTAGAGTGGTACTTGCCTAGCTGTCCTAGACCTTAAGGGTGGGATTTCCAGGTTTAAAAATAAAAATACAGGCCAGGTGCAGTGGCTCACAACTGTAATCCCAGCACCTTTGGGAGGCCGAGGCAGTAGGATCATTTGAGTCCAGGAGTTTGAGTCCAGCCTGGGCACCAAAGCGAGATCTCAACTCTACAAAACATCAAAAAGTGAGCCGGGTGTGGTGGTGCGGGCCTGTAGTCCCAGCCACACAGGAGGCTGAGGCGGGAGGATCACCAGAACCCAGGAAGTCGAAGCTGTGATGAACTGTGATTGTTGCCACTGCGCTTCAGCCCGGGCGACGGAGTGAAACTCTGACTCAAAATTAATTGATTAATTAAATTAAAATTAAAATACAACATGTCTGGTCACATTTGAGTGTCAGAAAAACAGCATTTTTTTTTTTACTTTAAGTATGTCCTATGCAATATTTGGAATATTTGCATACTAAAAAACATGCTTACTGTTTATCTAAAATTCAAATGCAACTGGGCATCCCATGTCCTCTCTTTGCTGCCCTGCCCTTTCCTGCACTGTGCCAGGGTCTGGTTTCTGACCAATGTGCAAATGCCTCCTTGATGACAATAGCCAGCTGCCTGGTCCTGGTTTTGAATGCCCCAAACTGGAGATGACCCAGTCTCCTCATCTTCCCTCCCATGTTCATGTCCTCCAATCAGATGCATGCCTGAGTCAACCAAGGGAAAGGTTGTGGCCTTAGGACAGCAAAGGTCAGAAGCATATCCAAATTTAAAAAACGATCACGCACGTGCAATCAGAAAAAGCAGAGTAAGTGGTGCAGAGAGATGTCATGAATTTTTTTTTTTTTTTGAGTTGGAGTCTCACTCCGTCGCCCAGGCTGGAGTGCAGTGACACACTCCCGGTCACCACAGCCTCGACCTGCTGGGCTCTGGCGATCCTTCCGCCTCAGCCTTCCAAGTAGCCAGAACTACAGGTGTGTACTACCACGTCCAGCTAAGTTTTTGATTTATTGTAGAGATAAGGTTGCCCAGGTGGATCTCGAACCCACGGGATCAGACAATCCACTCGCCTCGGCCTCCCAAAGTGTTGGGATTACAGGCTGAGCCACCGAGCCCGGCCATCATGAATTTTTTAATCAAGGCTCTCTCAGATTCTAGTACCTGAGGATTCCTATGACTCACACTTCACGGGGTTTTCATAGGAGGTGAAGCTGTCAAGACTGATTTCATGTGTTACCACACATATATGGAAATGAGCCTTGATGAGTCAACAATTCCTGTTGCTCTCTCCTCCCACAGCCCAGGGTGGATCCATTACCCAGTTGCCGAACTGTTCCTTTCATTCAAAACAGCAAAAGCCTTTCAAAGCCACCGCATGGTAATGTGTCACAGACAAAATGATAGGACTGTTTCCTGCGGTTCCTTAAAATCCTAAGTAACACAAACAAGGCATACAACCTTGCCAAATTCTTCCAAGGGAACCACACAAAGACTTGGCTCATTTACCCAGGTCTTACGCCAGGACTAATTAGACCTTCCCAAACCAATGTCAGTTTTCTCTGTCTGGACTGCCGGATGGACCACCGTGGGATGCTTCCAAGCCACAGCAGACAAATGGTGTCTGTTGGAGCTGGTCAAAGCTGGTGCACGCATCGGAATGTCTTTCACTAGTCAACCTCAGTTCCTTGAGAAGAGAACTGATCTATGTTTTTCCTTAAATTAAACTTTTTTTCTGGGTGGGGCATGATGGCTTATGCCTATAATCTTAGCACTTTTGGCAGGCTGAGGCAGGAGGATCCCTTGAGCCCAGAAGTTTGAGACCAACCTGGGCGACATAATGAGACCTCGTCTCTACAAAAAAATACAAAAATTAGCTGGGCATGGGGGCACTTGCCTGTAGTCCCAGCCATTCAGGAGGCTGAGGTGAGAGGCTCTCCAGGAGGTCGAGGCTGTGGTGAGCTGGGATGGCACCGCTGCACTCCAGCCTGGGTGACAGAGTGAGACCCTGTCTCAAAAACAAAAAACATAACAAAACAAAACACCTTTTTCAATTCCTCAGACATGCCTTGTCCCCCTTATGTGGGATCTTTGCACCGTTCCTCCTTGTTTCACTGAGCTAACTCCTTCAGATCTCTGCTCCAGGTAATTTCCTCAGAAAAAAAGTGAATTCCCTGACCCTCCCCCACTGTCCCACTCTCCATGAGCGGATCAGGGTTCCCTGTCACATGTGTTCGGGTTCATCCTGCCATTTCTTCATAGGTTTAGAAGGCTATAGTTGTGTGATCCTGGGGTCTTCTTAGCAACAGAAGTTTTGGCTGGGTCCATGCCCCCCAAGTACCCCATATCCCAACCTTTCTTGCAGCTGGGTGTGGCCTTATGACTGGAGTCTGGCTAAGGGATGTGTCCAGCTGCTGAGTGTAATCCTGAGAAGGAAAAGGGCGCAGCCTCCCATTTTCTTTCTCCTTTCGATATCCTGGAAGGCAAATGCAATAAAGAACCATGAAAGAATGGGAGGAGCAAAAAGCAGAGAGACAAGAGGAGGCTGGGTGTCCACCATCAGACTGGCTCCACTCGTCATCCCGATTGTTGAGCTGAGAATTACACGACTTCCCTGTTTAGGCCACTGTATTGAGCATTATTATTATTTATTTATTTTGAGTTGGAGTCTCACTCCATCACCCAGGCTAAAGTTCAGTGGCACACTTACTCCAGCGTCGACCTGCTGGGCTCCGGTGATCCTTCCACCTCAGTCTTCCAAGTAGCCAGAACTACAGGCATGCACTACCACATCTGGCTTTTTTTTTTTAATTGTAGAAACGAGGTCTCGCCAAGTTGCCCAGGCGGGTCTTGAACCCGCGGGCTCAGGCAATCCACTCGCCTTGGCCTCCCAAAGTGCTGGGATTGCAGACTGAGCCACCGAGCCCGGCCTGTATTGAGTATTATTAAAGCAGCCTGCTCTTTTCCTCCCTGACTGCCTGAGGATTGGCCACCATCATGAACAACACAGTAACTATCCGGACAAGGGAATTCATGACCAACTGTCTGCTTCAGCGGAAACAAATGATCATCGATGTCCTTCATCCTGAGATGAAGTACCTAAAACACCAGTACCTAAAACAGAAATTCGGGAAAAACTGGCCAAAATATACAAGACAACACCAATGTCATCTTTGTATTTGGATTCAGAACTCATTTTGGTGGTGGCAAGACAACTGGCTTTGGCATGATTTACGATTCCTTGGATTATGCAAAGAAAAATGAACCCAAACATAGACTTGCAAGACATGGCCTGAGTGAGAAGAAACAGGCGTCAAGGAAGCAGCGAAAGGAATGCAAAAATAGAATGAAGAAAGTCAGGGGGACCGCAAAGGCCAATGTTGGTGCTGGTAAGAAGAAAAAGGACTAAAGATAATGCAGTGATGATATCTGTGGCCGTTGTGTGGATTTTTCATGACCAGCTTAATAAACTAAAAACTTTATATATATATATATTTATATATATATTTATATATATATTTATATATATATATATTTATATATATATTTATATATATATATTTATATATATTTATATATATATTTATATATATATATTTATATATATTTATATATATATATATATGTATATATGAAGAAAAAAAAGAAGCCGGGCACAGTGGCTCAGACTGTAATCCCAGCACTTTGAGAGACCAGGGCAAGAGGATTTCCTGAGCCCAGGGGTTCGAGACCAGCCTGGGCAACTTGGTGAAACAATAAATCAAAAAAATTAGCTGGGCATGGTGGCACACGTCTATAACCTTCTACTTGGAAGGTTGAGGTGGAAGGACCACCTGAGCCCAGCAGGTCGAGGCTGTGGTGGCCATAAGCCACTGCACTCCAGCCTGGGCAACAGAGTGAGACTCCAACTTAAAAAAAAAAAAGCAGCCATATCCAACCAATGCCAGCTTGGAACTAGGAGCTGCTTGACCCCAGATTCCAAGCTCTAAACCACTACAACATGTTTTCCACACCATGCGACTCTTCTTTTTCACATATCTTACATATCACAGATCATGTACAGGAGGGGGACCCCAAAAAAACCCAGAATTGTCTTTTGGAGTGGGCCCTTTGTAGTACAGGCTTCCTCTACTAGCTAAGTGTTCTAGGAACCCATCGGCATCGGTGTACCAGCTACCATTGTTGTGAGATGCTGCATTCAGCTTCAGTGAATTTTTGGGGGAGATCCTTTCAGCATGTTTGCCCATTTCATAATGGGCGATTTACAAGGGCATCTGCCCACACCACGCTGAGGGTTCAGCAGTTGTTGTTGTTTTTTTACCAAAAACTCCATGGCCCCTATGCTCCACCCACCCTATTCACTCAATCTTGCCCCAAGCAACTTATTTTTTGTTTCCCAGATGAAAAAAATTTCTCAAAGGGAAACGTTTTGCTGATGTGGAAGAGGTGAAACAAAAAACGGCAGACTCACTAAAAGGCGTCAAAATCGACAAGTTCAAAGACTGTTTTGCACAGTGGAAAAGCATCTAGATAGGTGTATTGCATCAAATACAATAAGTAATAAATATTTTATAAATAAATTCCAGTTTTGGGGGTCACCCCTCGTATAGTAGACCACTTTGATGAAGGTGGGCTCACTTCCCGGATCTACACTAAATCCCAGAGAAACTAAAATATGATATCCTCCTAGAGCTGTTTTCCATATGTTTTCTTCTCATTCAATTTTCATATATGTGTTTACCTCTGAGAGCCTCTCATACAATCCTCAGCACCTCCTTTGTTTCTATTATTATTTCATAAGTAACTTGGTTCCCAGGGAATAGGGAAAGCTGATCACAATCAAGAGTCCCGATCTCTCCTGGAGGTCAATGTCACTTAAGTATGTCCCACCATGCCACTGTTAGCTCTGACTTAATTATCACTCAGAGACGATTAAACCAATGCTAAAGAGCAGTCCTTGAATCTGAGGAAGCAGGTCGTTCATTTTTCTGCATGTTTTTTACTTCATTGTTTTTCTGCTTCACATATAATTTTACATAGGTACATGTCGTATAGGCTTTTGCTATTTGGGTGCCACGTTTTTCTTTGCTTTTTTTTTCTACTTAATTTTCCTCCTTTTTCCTCTTCTTCCTCTCTTTCTCTCTCTCTCTCTCTCTCTCTCTCTCTCTCTCTCTCTCTCTCTCTCTCTCTCTCTCTCCCTCCCTCCCTCTCTCTCTCTCTCTCTTTCTTGTGTGTATTGGAATCTCACTTTGTTGCCCAGGCTGGAATGCAGTGGCATGCCCACGGCCACCACAGTCTTGACTTGCTGGGCTCAGGTGATCCTTCTGCCTCAGCCTCCAAGTAGCTGAACTACAGGCACATGCCACCACGCCCGGCTAATTTTTTGGTTTATTGTAGACATGAGGTCTCACCAAGTTACCCAGGCTGAGTCTCGAGCCCATCAGCTCAGGCAAGCCTCTCACCTCAGCCTCCCAAAGTGCTGGGTTGATAGGCGTGAGCCACCCTGCCAGGCAGGCCTCTTCCTCCTTTCTAACACCAGCCATTGCCCCACCAACACACACACAAGCCAGACCACCAACCAAGTACTCACACCCTGGATTTTTTTCTCCCTAATGACAAAATCATGTATAGACATTTGCAAGGGTTGAGGGGTCACTGCTTTATAAAAGTAAGAGCATATTATGCACACTTTTCTGCATCTTTCTTTTCCCACTCAACAGCACCTCAAGAACGTCTTTCCAAATCCCCATTGGTTTAGATTTTGTTCATTCTTTTTTAATGGCTGAATAATAATACTTCGTGATGTTGATATGCCATAAATGATTCAGCCATGGGTTTTGTTTCCTGCTTTCTGTCATAATGAATGATTCTGCACTGGCACTCGAGTACATATGTCTATGTGAACTAGTGGTTTCTTTTTCTTTTTTTTAGATTGGATAATACAGTTTATTTTAAAAATCAATTAGAGAGGAAGAGAGAGAGAGAGAGATTGATTCTCCTCCCCAAGGTAGGGGAGGGGACCAAAGCTTAGAAAACACGGTGGCCACAACTCAAAGAGCACGTGGCCAGACCATAGCTTAGCAGAGCAATGGCAGCTTTTTTCCTATGGAATGGATCCCCAGGCATGAGTCTGCTGGGTCAAAAGTCATATGAGGTTAGGTGCGGTGGCTTATATCTGTAATCCCAGCACTTTGAGAGGCAGAGGTGAGAAGATTGCCTGAGCCCAGGGGTTTGAGACTAGCCTGGGCAACTTGGTGAGACTGCATCTCTACAATAAATCAAGAAATTTAGCCAGACAAGGTGGCACACACCTGTAATTCCAGCTACTTGAAAGGCTGAGGCAGAAGGATCACCTGAGCCCAGCAGGTCAAGGATGCAATGGCTGTGAGTGTGCCACTGCACTCCAGCCTGGACGACAGAGTAAGACTCTAACTCAAAAAAAAAAGAAAAGAAAAGCCACATGAATTTTTAATCTTAATAAATACCATCTCCTATTGCAGTTGCCTGCTCCCCTCACATCACCCTTTTCTTCTCCCTAGCTCTCTACAATTCTCCTCTTTCCTTACTTCCCCACTACAACATTTCCCTCTCCTATTTTCTTTTTTTTTTTTTTTTTTGAGTTGGAGTTTCACTCCATCACTCAGGCTGGAGTGCAGTGGCATGCACCGGGCCAACCCAGCGTCAACCTGCTGGGCTCCAGCAATCCTTCTGCCTCAGCCTTCCAAGTAGCCAGAACTACAGACAAGTGCTACCACACCTGGCTAATTTTTTATTTCTTGTAGAGACAAGGTCTCGTCAAGTTGTCCGGGCCGGTCACAAACCCACAGGCTCAGACAATCCATGCGCCTCAGACTCCAAAAGTGTTGGGATTACAGGCTGAGCCACCGAGCTCGGCCCTCTCTTCTATTTTCTATAATTAAAAGGCTGAAATGTGTATTTCTTTTTTGTTTTGTTTTGTTTGTTTGAGATGGAATCTTACTCCGTCGCCCAGACTGGAGTGCAGTGGCCGCTCCCAGCCACCGCAGCCTCGACCTGCTGGGCTCCGGCGATCCTTCCGCCTCGGCCTTCAGAGTAGCCGGGATTACAAGCGCGCGCTACCACGCCCGGCTGATTTTTTGTAGAGATGAGGTCTCGCCAAGTTGCCCAGGTGGGTCTCGAACCGGCGGACTCAGGCAATTCACTCACCTCAGCCTCCCAAAACGCGGGATTACAGGCTGAGCAACCGAGCCCGGCTTGAAATGTGGGTTTCAGGTCAACCTAATAAGCTAAAATGTAAGTTACTTGTGCTAATATATGAAAATACAAGAAATATTATATAAGAAAGAAATTCCTTTTTTTAAAGTGGGTAAGTCTGCATTGACCTTATTTTCTTTTTTCTTTCTTTTTTTTTTTTTTTTTAAGATGTGGGATACAAGTCAGGATTAGGTACATAAATGGTTTTATGTACAGGTGAAGTGTGGGCCTCCCATTCGTCCTCACTTTGCTTGGTTTAAGATCAGGTAACCTTACTGATGTTATGTGTCCCCCCTCCCCCGGCTGTGTCCTGCTACTGCCAATCCCTTTTTTGTAGTATTGTGATAAATATTTAAGGTCCACTTATGAGTGAGAACATGTGGTACTCTGTCTTTGTTTCTGTGATTGATCACTGAGTATGATACACTCTAAATCCATCCAAGTTGCTGCGAAGTTCATAATTTTGTCCTTCTTTATGGCTGCACAATAATCCATCATGTGTATGTACCTCATTTTTTTTTTTTTACCCAATCCACTTTTGATGGGCAGCACAGTTGGGTCCATGTTTTTGCTATTGTGAATAGTGCTGCAATAAAAAAATCCCCATTGTTTTAAAAGGCTTAAACAAAGAAGCTCTCTGGCCAGGTGCAGTGGTTCACACCAGTAATCCCAGCACTCTGGGAGGCCAAGGTGGGAGGTTTGCTTGAACCACGAGTTCAAGACCAGCCTAGGAAACAAAGCAAGACCTCACCTCTACAAAAAATCAAAAAATTAGTCGGGCGGGGTGGTGCATGCTTATAGCCCCAGTTACTTGGGAGGCTCAGGGGAAGGATCTCCTGAGCTCAGCAGGTCAAGGCTGCGGTGGCCGTGAGAGTACCCCTGCACTCTAGTCTGGGTGACAGAGTGAGACCCTGACTCAAAAAAAGAAGAGGAGGAGAAAGAGGAAAAATGAGAAGAAAACCTCTTTAGCAAAAGACCTAGTAATTAAGAATGTGACTATAGGCACGTAACATGATACCTATTTTTCCTCTCTTTCTATATTTAATAAGATATATAGTCACAAATTCCCAAACACTATGGCAACTGAATATTATCAGTAGCAAATTATGCAACCCCTTGCCAGTGTTTCCCAGGTAGCTAATTACATGAGATTCTGCTTTTCTGGGGACATATTCTGCCCTCAAATCCCACTCCTAGGATGATTTATGCATTTGACAAGTATCCACAGAGACTGGGACGTGCTTGGCACTGTGCTGGTTGTGGCTTACAGTAGCAAAGACGATGGGGAGATCTACTCCCACAGAACTCATCTGCCAGCAGATGGGAACGATATTAAACAACTAATTGGGATATTATTTTCGTTGGGGTGAAATGCACATAAAGTTTATGATCTTAACCATTTGTTGGTGTATAGTTCAGCGGCATTAAATACATTCACATTGTTTTGCAACTATCACCACGTCTGTCCACAGAAGTTTTCATCTTGCGAAACTGAAACTCTGTAGCCATTAGACAATGACTCTTCCACCTGCTAAGAACCACCAGTCTTTTCCCGTCTCTATGAACTTGACCCCTCTGGGTGCATCATGTAAGTGGAATCATATGGTATTTGTCTCTCTCTGGCTGGTTTGTTTCACACAGCATAGCTTTCTCAACGTTCATTCATGTTGTATGGGTCACAATATCCTTCCTCTTTAAGGCTGGATAATATCCTATTACAGTCTATATCATGTTTTGTTTATTCATTTATCTGTCAGTTGTTTCTACCTTTTGGATAATATTTCAAAGATAATTTTTGTTTCTTTTGTTTCTTTTTTTTTTTTTTGAGTTGGAGTCTTACTGTTGTCCAGGTCGGAGTATAGAAACACACTCACGGCCACCGCAGCCTCGACCTGCTGGACTCAGGCAGTCCTCCCGCCTCAACCTTCCAAGTAGCTGGAACCACAGGCATGCGCCACCACGTCTGGCCAATTTTTTGATTTATTGTAGAGACAAGGTCTCGCTAAGTTGCTCAGGCTGGTCTGGAACCCCTGAGCTCAGGCAATCCTCTCGCCTCCACCTGCCAAAGTTCTGGGATTATAGGCGTGAGTCACCATGCCTGGCCTTTTTTCTGTTTTGTTTAAGAAGATTTAAGCTTTCATACTAGACTTACAGAGTCAGTAAAGACTGGCAAATTATTTCTCCCACATACTTTTAGCTACACATTCCCAAATAGAATAAATATATGTCTACACTACTTTTTTTTTTTTTTTTTTTGAGTTGGAGTCTCACTCTGTCACCCAGACTGGAGTGCAGTGGCCGCTCCCGGCTGCCGCAGCCTCGACCCGCTGGGCTCCGGCGATCCTTCCGCCTCAGCCTTCCAAGTAGCTGGAACTACAGGCACGCGCTACCACGCCCGGCTAATTTTTGATCATTGTAGAGATGAGGTCTCGCCAAGTTGCCCAGGCGGGTCTCGAACCCGCGGGCTCAGGCAATCCACCCACCTCAGCCTCCCAAGGCGCGGGATGACAGGCTGAGCCACCGAGCCCGGCTGCTATTTTTTTTTTAAGTGTGGTCTCACTCTGTCACCCAGGCTGGAGTGCAGTGGCATGATCACAGATCCCCACAGCCTCGACCTTCTTCTGGGCTTAGGTGCTTCTTCCACCTCAGCTTCCTGAGTAGCCAGGACTACCGGTGTGCACCACCATACCCGGCTACTTTTTTTTTATTTGTGTAAAGATGAGGTCTCACTATGTTGCCTAGGCTGGTCTCGAACTCATGGGCTCAAGCAATCCTAAAACCTCGACCTCCCAGTGTGCTGGGATTACAGGTGCAAGCCACCACACCCAGCCTTGAACTACTATTTTTAAAAATATTCATCAGTTTTTTTTCTCGCTAGCTATTTCCTTTCCTCTCCCTGCGTTCCACCCATTTAAATAGTGAAGCTGTTTTCATTGCCCCAGAGGAAGGTCCTACAGAACTCTAGAACCCTTGGGCACCCCAATTGACTGAAATCATGTTTCTACCACCATGATCTTGAAGTATAAATTATATTTCTTGCTCACCCATGGTGTGGATTGCAATCCTTGCTCCGTACACAGATAATGATTTCATTATGATAGTCTTCTGGCCTGTAATTCCAGCACTTTGGGAGGCCAAGGTAGAAGGATCACTTGAGCCTAGGAGTTAGAGACCAGCCTAGGCAATATAGCAAGACCTCATCTCTACAAAAAATCCATAAGTTAGCCAGGCATGGTGGCTTACACCTGTAATCCTAGCACTTTGGGAGGCCAAGGTGGGTGGATTGTTTGAGCTCAGGAGTTCAAGACCAGCCTAGGCAACATAGTGAGAACCTGTCTCTGCCAAAAGAAAAATTAGCCAAGCATGATGGCGCATACCTGTAGTCCCAATTACTCGGGATGCTGAGGTGAAAAGATTGCCTGAGACCAAGAGGTTGAGGCTACCCTGAGCTGTGATCAACATAATCATGCCTTGGCAACAGAGTGAGACCTCCAACTCAAAAAAAAAAACAAAAAAATATGCAACCTCATCGGGCTTGGTAGTTCAGCCTATAATCCCAGCACTCTGGGAGGCCAAGGTGAATGGATTGCCTGAGCCCGCAGGTTCGAGACCCCCTTGGCAACTTGGTGAGACCTCATCTCTACAATAAATCAAAAATTAGCCGGGCATGGTAGTGCACACCTGTAGTTCTAGCTACTTGGAAGGCTGAGGCAGGAAGATCGCCAGAACCCAGCAGGTCGAGGCTGCGGTGGCCATAAGTGTGCCACTGCACTCCAGCCTGGGCGATAGAACGAGACTCCAACTCAAAAAAAAAAAAGCAACCTTAATTATTTCTGCATATCTGTGAAACAGCTGAACATTCTTCATACAACTCAGACATATCAACTCATACATGACCAGGAGGTCGAGGCTACCCTGAGCTGTTATCAACATAATCATGCCTTGGCAACAGAGTGAAACCTCCAACGCAAAAAAAAATAAAATGCAACCTTAATTATTTCTGCATATCTGTGAAACATCTGAACATTCTTCATACAACTCAGACATATCAACTCATATATATTATAGTATTCATAGTATTCATATTCAACCATAACACTCTACTTTTACCATACAAAGTCATCATATTGAGAAACAAATAAAGAAAAAATATTTTCCCACATAGTTAATTACTCCATTTCTAAGCAGACACAAATACTTTTTCTTTCTGGCTTTAGAACAGCTACTATGGCTGCCAGCTGGGACTCCCAGGGGCTTTAAGAGTATGAATCACCACAATAAGCTGTGTTCTTTTTTGAGAAAAACAAGACTAAATGAAAGGCACACTCAGATATTTTTTTCCTGGGTTAGAATAGGCACAGAACTTGGTGATTAATATCTTAATGCCCATTAGTGATTTTTTTCCAGTTATTACAATTTTAGTAAACTTTTATTGAGCTATAAGCAAATTAAAATTTAACTATTCAGCTAACATCTATTTTCTGAGCTTCAGTCTCATATGTCCAACTGCCCACTGACATCTCCTTTTACGTTTCTCACAGGCATCTCAAGGTAATCCTGTCCAAACTGAATTCTTTTTTTTTTTTTTTTTGAGTTGGAGTCTCACTGTCATCCAGACTGGAGTGCAGTGGCCGCTCCTGGTCACCGCAGCCTCGACCTGCTGGGCGTGCGCTACCACGCCCTGCTAATTTTTTGACTTTTATTGTAGAGATGAGGGCTCGCCAAGTCACCCGGGCTGGTCTCGAACCCGCGGGCTCAGGCAAACCACTCACCTCGGCCTCCCAAAGCACAGGATTACAGGCTGAGCCACCGAGCCCGGCTCAAACTTAATTCTTAATCTTTCTCATCAAACTTGCTTTTCCACCAGTCTTCCCATATTGATCAGTATTACCGACATTCACCCGTTTGCTCTGTTTCTGGACTCTGGAAGGCACTCCCCACACTGTCCTCCTACCCAGAATGCTCTTTTCCTCACTCTTTACCTGAATGTCTTCTATTCTTCTTCAGCTTCAATGTCACTTTGAAGAAGCCTTCCCCAACTCTCTCGCAATCTAGATTATATTCTCTCAACTGGGCACCATGACTCACTCCTGTAATCCCACAGCTTTGGGAGGCCAAGGCAGGAGGACTGCTTAAGCCCAGGAGTTTGAGACCAGCCTAGGCAACATAGCGAGACCTCATCTCTACAAAAAAAAAAAAAATCAAAAACTTAGAGCTGGGCGCAGTGGCTCACACCTATAATCCCAACACTTTGGGAGGCTGAGGTGAGAGGATTGCCTGAGCCCACGGGTTGGAGATCAGCCTGGGCAACTTGGCAAGACCTCATCTCTACAATAAATCAAAAAATTAGCCAGGCATGGTGGTGTGCACCTGTCGTCTCAGCTACTCAGAAGGCTGAGGTGGAAGGATCGCCTGAGCCCAGCAGTTCAAGGCTATGATGGCCATGAGCACTGCACTCCAGCCTAGGTGACAGAGTGAGACTCCAACTCAAAAAAAAAAAAATTAGTTGGATGTGGTGGTTTGCACTTGCAGTCCTAGCTACTCAGGAGGCTGACACAGGAGGAGCCCTTGAGCCCAGGAGTTGGAGGCTGTCTGTGGTGAGCTGTGACCGTGCCACTGAACTCCAGCCTGAGTGACAGAGTGAAACCCTGACTAAAACAAAACTTTTACTCTCTCATGCTTCCTATACTTCTTTTTCATAGGGCTCATCGCAAGTTTTTTTTTTTTTAGTCGGAATCTCACTCTTTCATCCAGGCTGGAGTGCAGTGGCACGCAGATCACGTCCACAGCAGCCTCAACCTGCTGGGCTCAGGCGATCCTTCCGCCTCGGCCTTCCAAGTAGCTGGAACCACAGACACGTGCCACCACGCCTGGCTAATGTTTTGATTTATTGTAGAAGCGAAGTCTCGCCATGTTGCTCAGGCTGGTCTCGAACCCCTAAACTCAGGCAATCCTCTCACCTCTGCCTCCCATAGTGCTGGGCTTACAGTCGTGAGCCACCACACCTGGCCTCATCACAGTTTTTAATGGTATGTGGGCAAGTGTGGACAAATCCTGGCTCCTGGCTCTTCCTGTCAATACCCTGCAGAGGCCTTGCTACACATAAGTGCTCAGGATGTGTTGGGTGAGTGAGTGAATTGTCCACATCTGTGTTTCCTAACGTGAGTGCCCCAGAAATGATTCTCCTGGATGATACTGTATGTTTCCTGACAAAAGAGTTCTGTGGTCGGATAAGTTTGATAAATGATTGAGTTAAACCAAAGTCAAACAGATTTCTGTACTGCATGATTTCTCAAGCCTATAATGTGTGAAGAAACACTGTGAATACAGTACCTGAGAAGGGAAAGAAATGTGAAGATTCTTGAACAAGTTAAATTGTAGACACCTTATTTTACTGTGTATCTTTCTTTTTTTTTTTTAAGTTGAACTCTCACTCTGTCACCCAGACTGGAGTGCAGTGGCCGCTCCTGGCCACCGCAGCCTCCACCTGCTGGGCTCCGGCGATCCTTCCGCTCAACCTTCCAAGTAGCTGAAACTACAGGCGCGCGCTACCATGCCCGGGTAATTTTTGATTTATTGTAGAGATGAGGTCTTGCCAAGTTGCCCAGGCGGGTCTCGAACCCGCGGATTCAGGCAACCACTCATCTGAGCCTCCCCAAGCGAGGGATTACAGACTGAGCCACCGAACCCGGCTTACTGTGTATCTTTCTGGACCCATATTGGGGTGGGGGGAATTCTAGCAAGCAGCAATTATTTGGCACTTAAATGTTTCTTTCAAAAATATATTTTTACACATTCTATAGTTACTGTTTAAGCCTTCTGTAAAGCATTATTTGATTTACTTTTCACAATATTTCTGGATGTTATTTAGTTTCTAGAATATCAGTTTATAAGAGGTGTAGTCGGGATTTAAATCTGGTCATTTTGATGGCAAAGCCTCTTAATTACAAAGGAACACAGACTCTCAAAAACATCCTCCAGAGGGCTCAGTAGCACTCATCTGTAGTTCCAGCTACTAGGGAGACTGAGGCAGATAGCTTGAGTTCAGGAGTTTGAGGCCAATCTAAGCAACATAGTGTAGACCCTCTCCCCACGCCCTTATAAATCCTTCACAATCCTCCATACATATAACCTGCCATGGAGACAGGCAGCTCCACACCCAACACAGTAGCATTTCTGACATGAAAACTTTCTTGTATTATTATTTCCTTTTCATACATGGAGTAGTTTTCTATTGCTGTGTAACAAATCACTACACACTTACTGGTTTAAAACAACATGCATGTATGAGCTCACAGTTCTATATGTTAGAAATCTGGGCCCGGCTTGGTGGCTCAGCCTGTAATCCCAACACTTTGGGAAGCCAAGACGAGTGGATTGCCTGAGCCCGCAGGTTCAAAACCAGCCCGGGCAACTTGGTGAGCCCTCATCTCTACAATCAATCAATCAATCAATCAATTAGCCGGGTGTGGTAGCAAGCGCCTGTAGTTCCGGCTACTTGGAAGACTGAGGCGGAAGGATCACCGGAGTCCAGCGGTTTGAGTCTGCGGTGGCCATGAGTATGCCACTGCACTCCAGCCTGGGCGACAGAGTGATACTCCAACTCAAAAAAAAAAAAAAAAAAAGAGAAGTCTGAGCAAGTTGGACTGGGTTATTTCCTCAGGGTCTTGCATGGCTGATATTAAGATGTTGACCGAGCTAGGTTTCTTGCTGGAAACTCTAGCAAAACAAAAACAAACAAACAACAATGACAACAAAAACACCTCTTTCCAGTTCACTCAGGGTGTTGATCAAATTCACTTCTTTGCTATTGAAAGACTGAGGTCCTTGTTTTTCTCTGGGAAACATTCTCATGGCCTAGAAGCCATCCCCACTCCTGGCCACATGACCACTCCATCTTCAGTGAAGTATTTTCCTCACATTAAATCCCACTCACACTATCAAGCTTTGACTTCCCCTGTTTCTGACCTCTTAGACCCAGCTTTAGAGGGCTCATGTAATTAGGCCCATCTGGATAAACTCTCTCTACCTCAGAGTCATCTGACTTGGGACCCCCATTACATTTCAGGATTCCTACACAGCAGAACCTAGATGACTGGTTTACTAACCAGGAGAAGGGTGTGTGTACCCCCTGGGCTTGGCATCCTAGGAGCTTAGACAGCTAATTTCTGCTGCCCACATGCATATATGCCCTTTCTTCATGAGATCGTAGGCAACCAAAGGCAGGGACCATGTTCTGTTGTCATTGTACCTTTCTGTCAGTACTTAGGACACTGGCACTCACCCGACATTTCTGGATGGTTAGTTATCGCCACCCTGCCACCCTCACGCATGGGATCCTCGCTGTAATATTTTTTGTCCTCAAGTTTTTATTGATGTATTTTGCTGCGAAACATTTCAAAATGATAACTGGAAAAGTTGAATCATGAGATATAAATTCAACTTTTTTTCAGTAATTACTGGGAACTTTGATGTCAACACTGTAGGAAATTGGGAAGAAAATTTTGAAATTCGATAAATCTTGTGAGAGTCGTTATGGACCAAGATC
Source organism: Tarsius wallacei (assembly GCA_963574415.1). Taxonomy (NCBI): domain Eukaryota; kingdom Metazoa; phylum Chordata; class Mammalia; order Primates; family Tarsiidae; genus Tarsius; species Tarsius wallacei. The sequence continues at coordinate 26,572 of CAUYQG010055358.1, read as the reverse complement.
TAGAAAATTCCATAATTTCTTCCTGAAAGGAGGTACCTACAGAAACCTAAAATAAGCTTAGTTTATTCTTAGTTTAGTCTTTTTGCCTCAGCATAACCATTAAGAAGTGTTCAGACATTCTACTGCAGGCCAAGCGGAAACCTGCCCCACCCCCTCGGCAAATCTCCATCAGATGCAAGACCAGGACAGTCCAATCTTTCAATTCATGGCTTGGCATAATAATCTCTAGGAAACTTTCAGGTTCCTTGTCAAGGCAGAAGATCAAAAAGCACCCCTTGGCTGACAGAAGCCAAAGGAATGATAATAAGACCACCTTGGTCAAAGAGTTTGTGGATTGCAAATGTCTAACAAGTCCCTTGCAAGAAAACCCCCTCCCCCTTGTCTCCGCCCATCTAGCCCACCACCACCACCTGAGGGCAGGACATGACAATGTTCAGCGACCTCAAGATCAAGACGCAAGTGACCAATCAACATCAAAGGCCCGCAGCCTTGGACAGTCCTTCGGGCCAAAATCCCCCTACTCTAAAGCCCTTAAATATACCCATTTTGTGGCCCTTCGAGGCCACACTTGCCTCTGAGTGTTGGCCCTATTTCCAATCTGTAAAAGGTGAATAATAAACTTTACTTCTTTCCACTATCTTACTTGGTTGCAATCTTGCATTTTTCCCGCGGCCCCAGCACCCGCACCGGCTTCGGCCCACCTTTCCTCAGTTGACCCTTTCACTTCCCCTGGCTATTTTAGAGTAAAAGAGTCAGAGAACAGAATGTGCTAGTAATCTTGGGTGTATTCATTACACATTGCCCTTGGAGGGTAGATAAAATATGCCAACACAAGCTAAAGACTGTAGTCAATAAATACGTGGGCACTGTGTCTTTCCATGATGACTCCCTGTCAGGGAACCTGCAGTAGGATCCTTGGATATGCAAATTGTAGGTGCTGCTCAGCTATGACCAGGTAGCTTATCTCCCTGAAACCTCTTTTTTTCTCAGGAATAGTTTTCCTGACAAGAGGCAGTGTCAATAACAGGATCCCTAGTTGATGCTTCAGTGACCATCAGCACCTCACGACTCTTCAAACAAGCTTGGGAACAAAAGACAATTTGACAGCAATTTTTTTTGAGTTGGAGTCTCACTCTGTCACCCAGGCTGGAGTGCAGTGACACGATCACGGTCACTACAGCCTCACCTGCTGGACTCAGGTGGTCCTTACACCTCAGCCTCCCAAGTAGCTGAAACTACAGGCATGCGCCACCACGCCCGGCTAATTTTTTAAAATGTACTGTAGAGACGAGGTCCCGCCAAGTTGCCCAGGCTGGTTTCAAACTCCTGGACTCAGGCAATCCTCTCACCTCCACCTCTCAAAGTGCTGGGATTACAAGCATAAACCACCATGCCTGATCGTTTTTTGAGTTGGATTGTCACTCTGTCACCCAGGCTGCAGTGCAGTGGCATGCTCACAGCCACCGCAGCCTTGACCTCCTGAACTCAGGTGATCCTTCCGCCTCAGCCTTCCAAGTAGCTGGAACTACAAGTGCACGCCACCACACCCAGCTAATCTTTTGATTTATTGTAGAGACAAGGTCTCGCCAAGTTGCCCAGGCTGGTCTTGAACCCCTAAGCTCAAGAAATCCTCTTGCCTCCACTTCCCAAAATGCTGGGATTATAGGCATGAGCGCCCATGCCTGGCTTTTTTTTTTTTTTTTTTTTTTCTTTTTTGCAAGCTCAAACAGCTAAAAGTTTCTCCATGGGAACTGCCAAATTTTCGTACTTCCAACTTTTGGCTGCAGACCATGCCCAGCCATGTTCAGCTCTTCACTACAGAAATTCAGAGAGTGGATAGAGGCAGGAAGCCCCAAGGAGAGTTTCTAACCATGACTAAGCTAACATGACTAGGCAGATAAAGAGATAAGAAGGGCCAAAATAGCCAGGCATGATGGCGCGTGCCTATAGTCCCAGTTACTTGGAAGGCTGAGGTGGAATGATCACTTGAGTCTAGTAGGCCGAGGCTGCAGTGGTCGTCAGCATGCCACTGCACTCCAGCCTGGGTGAGAGAGTGAGACTCCAACTCAAAAAAAAAGGATCAAAAGAGACCCAGATGATGCCATCACTAATGGGAGTTATCATAGGTCCTCGGGCTCTTGAAACTCAGTTTCTGTGTTGAACCAAATAGCTTTTTCTGTATCCAATCCTTCTTATTCCTTTGGGCTTTTCATAACTGTCCTTCACACCCATCATGTGAATCGAGCCTCACCTGCCCCTTTCACAAAGGCAGCACAGAAAGCCCCTGTGTCTTCCCACAAAGACTGGAGGCCCACCTGGCCCCAGAAGCAGTCTCCTGACTCCCAGCCTTGGACCAGACCTCATGTTGTGCCTGGACCATGTTCACTTTCCTTGAGAGCAGACTGAAACCAAGGCGAACATCTTCAATGTCACCTGATTCCTGGGCATTTGGATCCGTTTACATCCTGCAGAGGAATAATGAAGAACATGAACGTTTTGTGGGTAAGTGGAAGAAGAGGAATCTTCAAAAGCTACTGAGCAAGAATACATAGCTAGAGGAAAAATCATTACGTTGTTTGTTTTTTTAAAATTTTCAAAGACAGGGTCTCACTCTGTGACCCAGGCTGATGTGTAGTGGCACAATCATAGCTCATTGCAGCCTCAATCTCCTGGGCTCAGGCAATTCTCTCACTTCAGGCTCCCGAGTAACTGGGACTACTGGCCTGCACCATGCCTGGCTAAGTTTTTAAAAAAATTTTTTGGAGAAATGGGATCTTGCGATGCTGCCCAGGCTGGTCTGGAACTCCCGGTCTCAGGTGATCCTACCACCTATGCCTCCCAAAGAACTGGAATTGCAGTCATAAACTACAATGCCTGATCAAAAAAAAAATTTCAGGCTTGGGAGAAGAGAGAATTTTAAAGAAGGAATGAGTGATCACAGCACCAAATTGAGTACAAGATATGTGTCCACTGTGTTTGGAAAGGGCAGTGTTACTTTTAGTAAGAAGAAATCACAGGAAAATTGGAAAATACTCTGAGATGAATGAAAATAAAGACACAAAGTTGAGCTTGCAAATTTGCTTAGAGGGAAATTTATAACAGCAAACATTTTTTTTAAAGAAAAATATAGTCCCAGCACTTTGGGAGGCCTGTAATCCCAGCACTTTGCGAGGCCGAGGCGAGTGGACTGCTGCGTTTATGGGTTCAAGACCATCTAGGGCAACTTAGCAAGACCTCATCTCTACAATAAATAAAAAAAAAATTAGCCGGGCGTGGTAGCGCACGCCTGTAGTTCCAGCTACTTAGAAGGTTGAGGCAGAAGGATCACCGGAGCCCAGCAGGTCAATGCTGGGGTGTCCGTGAGTGTGCCATGGCACTCCAGCCTGGGCAAAAGAGTGAGACTCGAACTCAAAAAAAATAAAAGAAGAAGGAAGACTGGACCTCAGTAAAGACTGAGAAAGGTAGTAGTGAGCACTGCAGGCACAGGGACAGGGGCTGGAAGTCAACTGTCCTCCAGTATCACCTCGGAGGAGAGACCAGAGGTTGGGGGAGGAGGGTGAAGCCTGACCTTCTAGGGACAAATTGTCCAAGTTCCAAGTTGACTCAGTCAACAGTCCCCATCTCCTGCATCATGTATGACCCCAATATATGTCAGCACACCTCCATTAGAGTCCTTGAGTTCCCTTTCATGTGTTCATCCCAACAGTAATCCGTAAGCCCCGGAAAGGTACAGGCCCCAGCTCTGGAATCCCAATGCCAGCCTGCCCAGTAGACACCCCTATCTAAGAATGTAGCTTCAAGACAACATAAAGGATAGTAAAGTTGTTTCAGAGTTTTTGTTTATCTATTTTGTGCTCAAATAACCACAGTTCTGTTCTCTCGGGTGCGGGCCAGGAGAGTGGAAAGAGGAATGTGATGGAGAATGGGCCACAGAAATGGCAGGTAGGAGGAAGAAGGGCCTGCCCTGTTCTCAGTACCATGGTGTCCCTGGCTACTGGCCCATCACACATGCTGTCACAGCAGCCCTCTCTGTGACTTCCTCAAGGATCAGACTGTATCACACTTATTCTAAACCCCTAGTGCATAGGTCTCCCCAGCTTGGAGTTCCCATAAACACTCTTCAGCTGAATCGAAGTGCTGAGGGCAGCCTGAGGGGGTCAGGTTGTCCCTGAGCCTCGCTCCTCAGCCAGCCTCCTCAGGCCCCCTCCCCAGCCTGCCTTTGGATTTAGGGGCATTTGCTGGCTCTTGTTCAACCTAGGCTTAACCCCAACACACCACTCTTCTTCTCGTGCTCACCCTCCATGTACCATGGGCTTTGTCGTCTCAAACCTGAGGAGAACTCACCTTCATCTCCTCCAACCATGTGTGCCCCTCTTTCCCAGGTCGCACGAGCATTTCCCATCATGCCCCGATAGGTCCTGCATGTTGGATTTCATAAACCACCTACATTTCCAAAGATAGATTGTGAGACAATGATTTGCCAATTTAATAAAAGCATCAAGAATTGCCATCCATTATCACCATCGTTTCATAGGAGAAACAATAACAAAATTAGAAACACATATTTTCAGAATGAAGTTTGGAGGATGCTTTCCAAGACAGCACAGTTGGCAGATACATGGTTTTTCTTATTCTTTTTTCTTTTTCATTGGGTCACATAGTAGTCAAAATGTTGGCTGCCAGAGATCAGTGCTGAGAGCACTTGGTCTGTGTGACTCTGAGAGTAGAAATTGGAGTCAGATGGCGCCCTGGGTAGAAAGGAGAGGAATGGGAGCTCTACTGGGCCATGAGTAGATAGATGTCTGCCAGTGTTTTGTGTAGGTGTTAACAAGATCCACAGCAGACCGAGCACGTCAGGCCCTTCTTTACTGCCTTCTATAATGCTTCCTAGGACCCTCACCAGCTTTCCAAATCAACTCCAGCCCTGTGGCCCCAATCTAGCTTGTTCTTCGCCTCTCTTGGGCAGCTTCTAATTCCTTACAACATTTTATAAACTTACTGCCAGTTTAGGGAAATTAAAGCAATCCTCAGATACTCTGACAGTATTCTAAAATTATTTTAACTAGGACAGCAAATCAAATTACTTACTGAAGCCTTCAGTTCTCAGCCTTTATGTTTGCAGGTCAACACTTAAAAACTAGTCTGCCAGAAACAACGGCCAACCCAGCAGCAATGAGCCCAGGCTGTGGTCTTAATTGCAATTTCCTACTAGTAGAAATCAACACTCTTTGAAGATGTGGTTGATTCCAGGTCTGTGCAAGGTAAGCCTGGAATATGTTGTCATACCAGAAAGCAAGAAAGGTATCAAAGACAACCAAGGTCATGTCAAAAGACACAGCAGCCAACTAGAAGGGGCTACCTCTGCCCAAAGATGAAAGAATCTGAGCATGAAGAATAACCAGGGGAATGTATTTGAAACACATCAAATATACTAAAATCCGTAAGTGCATAAAGATAAAGAAATGATTGATAACTTTGGAGGATACTTGAGAAACAACTCTTGGGAAACTAGTTAAGAAAAGGAAAGAAGTGAACATTCATCCTGCCTTTTCTGTTCCAATACTTCCAGGTAACCAAATCATTATTTAAAGCAAAGTTCTTCTTCATAGAAGAATCACAGCTAACAAACACAGAAAGAATGATAGAATTATATCACTACTTTGCATATTCAGTGAGATCATGGCTTTAAACAAATAGCTGCTAAAACCATTAAGCAAAAGCCCAGTGGGAAACTTTGGATAGGCTAACAACACCTTAATCTACTGATCACTCATAAAATTACAAAAAGAGAGACAACTAGACATTGTGTACCTCCTGATATAATACAACATGAAGTATTCACGCCATTATGTTCATTGATGAGATCTTAACAACAAAAAAAGCCTAAGTCTGAATAAGGCTCTCGATTTTATGACAGGACAGAACAAAAGAACGTGTTATGCTGTGGGAATGCATTCAGCAAGGTCCAGAGTATGGGAAATGCCGCAGGAAAAACAATCTGCTTTCTCTAATAAATAACAGCAGGAAATACAAGAGGGAGGACATACATATCTAAAGTGTTTAGAGACACATCAATAAGATGCAGAGTACATAACTTGCTTGGATTCTAAGCAGGACAAACCAACTGTGAAAAAGAAGTTATGACAATTGGAAACCTCTGAACACTGATTGGATGTTTAATGAAATAGAGGCATTATTGTTAATTTTGTAGGTGTGATAATGGTATTGCTGTCATATCTTTAAAAAGGAGCCCTTATCTTTTAGAGGTGCATGATGAAGTATTTATGAAAGAAAATATCTTATGTCTGTAATTTGTTTTAAAGCAATCGGGCGGAAGAGGTGATGTGGGGGAGGTGCCCAAATGAATAACATCAGGCAGGCGCCGACATTGTTCAGGCTTGAAGATGGGTACATGGAGGGTTGTTATCTTCGACTTTCTACTTTTATATTTGTTTGGTATTTTCCATAATAAAAAAGTAAAACCCTAGTTTTCCAAAGGTTTATAGTGCTATGCTTTCCTGCCAGGATGTCCATGCTGGAATTAAAATCTGTGGAAATAAAACACGTAAAACAGTCAGTCTGCCTCCTATGAATTGCTGCTGGACCTAGGTATACGGTGACATGTAAGCCCGTGCCACCGAATGCTCACGTCCCCCACAAATGAGAGACTGGGACTCTTGAGGAAGAGAGTCTCCTCGTTTATTTGGTAAGGCACAAGGCGAATGGCAGTAAGGCAAAGGGGAGGCAAAAAAGATACATGGTTTCCTTTCCGGTCCTGTGTAAAAACAAAGGGCAAAAAAGGACTCAACTATTTAATACAGGCTTGGCGTTTCTCATTGAAGCAGACTGGAATAATAACAGAGACAGTTAATCCCCACTGAGCACTCACTAAACACTAGACATGTGCTAAGCACTTTATAATACATGAAACTCTATGAGATAGGCCCTACTATTATCCCCATCTTACAGATGACACAACAGAAACATAAGGAATTAGAGGAACACCCTCCTCCAGCAATGAACGCGCTAAGCACACCAGTTCCGGCTACTCAGAAGGCTCCCCGCCTCTGTGGACTTCACCTATCCTGTTCCCTTGACCTCATAACGGCAGCTGTCATTTTCGAGTGCTCACTATGTACTAGCCATGTGTATTTTATATACATCAATTCATTTTAATCCTGATTCAAACTCCAAGGAGAATGTTATCACCTCCATTTCATAGATGAAGGAACTGAGGCTCAGAGAAGTAACTTGCAAAGAGGACACAGTCAGCAATGGAGCAGGTCTTCAAACTGACCCCAGGCCTGCCTCTTAATCACCGCCCTGTATTTACAGCTCAAATGGCCCTTCCACGAAGCTCCTCTGTCCTCCCGCTTCTACCTTCAATTTTTGGTGTCAATGTCATCATAGTCATTCAAGGTCATCAAGGGTGGTGAGGTTGTCCATTCAGCAAATACCAGTCAGGCACCTTACATGCAGGCACTGAATCTTCCACAGTGCCCAGCACACAGCTAGGTCTTCAGAAATGTTTCCCGAACTGTATCACGTTTATTAAGATCAGGATGAACAAACTACTGCTTCAAGTCAACATATTTAAGTACACTATAGAATTATACCCCACCCCTTTATCCACGTAAAGTAGTATCTAGCACATTGGAAATCAGTGTTTGGATATGCTACATCCTGGAGAAGAGTAGAATTCATCAGGACTGGCTGTTTGGACAAGACCATGAGTGGTACTGTGGTGTTCCATCAGGCTTTGTGCAGAAACTGACGACATTTTGAGGCATAGAAAAGACAAGTTCTTTTTTTTTTTTTTTTTTGAGTTGGAGTCTCACTCCGTCGCCCAGGATGGATTGCAGTGGCATGCATGCTCACAGCCACTCCAACATTGACTTTCTGGGCTCCAGTGATCCTTCCACCTCAGCCTTCTGAGTAGCCAGAACTACAGACGCGCGCGCTACCACCCCTGGCTTTTTTTTTTTTAATTCTAGAGACAAGGTCTCACCAAGTTGCCCGGGCTGGTCTCAAACCCGCGGGCTCAGGCAATCCACTCACCTCGGCCTCCCAAAGTGCTGGGATTACAGGCTGAGCTATCGAATCCAGCTGACAACAAGTTCTTAACCGTGTTTGTTTGTTTTTTTTAATTTAGTTGCCTCCCCTCTAGATCTTTAAAATTATAAATAGCCACTCTGACCCTTTACAATTTTTTAAAATTTTAACACAGCCAATAATTGATAATTGTTCAAAGTGGAAAAGAAAAAAAGAATCACTCCATTATTTAATGCAAATGAATCAAACAGGAAAAATTGCATGTTTCTTCCTTAGTAAAATCTATGTATTTTATTTTTATCATCCTTGGTTCTGTGTTTTACTCTTGATTCAGAAAATGCTTGTCTAAATTCACTTTCTCAGCTTAAGTTACCAACCCCTTGTTCTTGTATTTGACACTAACTCAAATAGCCTTGAAACAATTATCCTCTCTGCTCCCTTCAGAATTGTCTATACTTTAATGAGTTCCCACTTAATCTCTTCTTTGCCAAAGAATACCACTTTGAATAACTATGATCCTCAGACCCCGTCTGGTTCTCCTTGCCCTCTGCCGTACCCTCTCCATTTCTCTCATATCCTCTGATAAGAAGGTAACTGGAACTGTGCATAGTGTTCCAAATGCAGCCTCACCAGTCCTCACACTTAACTGGGATAATTCCCTGGATTTATATTCAATCCCTCTTCTTAAGCATCCATAAATGGGAGCTTTTCTACTGCATCTATTGCTAGTAAGCTCTGAAAATGTGAAATGTTAGGTTTTCCTCTCCTCCCCTTTTATCTGTCCAAATCTCTGGTTTCTAAGCACACTGGGAAATTCCGGACCATTTTAGCAACTAAATATGCATTTTTGTCAAGGCTTCCAGGACATAAAGAAAGTACACATCAGGTTCACTTTAGAGAGCAGGAGCTAGCAATTCTGGCTTTTCCTCCAGAGGCCAGCAACTAAAAGCGGGTCTCTCTTTTAGGATTTATTTACCATGGACCCCATGGCCCACTCCTCCCTAGCAGCTTCTTCAGAGGAGAAGGGGGATTTGTAGCTGAAGAGGAGGCTGGAGTCCAGGAGAGACAGCAGGGGCTACTCAGAGATGCACGTTCATGAAAAGAAAATGTGGTGAATCCAAGTCTTTGAAAGTATCTCAAGGGCCGGGCTCGGTGGCTCAGCCTGTAATCCCGCGCCTTTGGGAGGCTGAGGTGAGTGGATTGCCTGAGCCCGCGGGTTCGAAACCCGCCTGGGCAAGCGAGAGCTCATCTCTACAATAAATCAAAAGATTAGCCGGGCATGGTAGCGCGCGCCTGTAGTTCCAGTTACTTGGAAGGCTGAGGTGGAAGGATCGCCGGAGCCCAGCAGGTCGAGGCTGCGGTGGCTGGGAGCGGCCGCTGCACTCCAGTCTGGGCGACAAAGTGAGACTCCAACTCAAAAAAAAAAAAAAAAAAAAAAAGAAAGTATCTCAAGGACCCAAAGAATGCAGATGTTTCAAATAGTTTTGCATCTGATTGCAAACATACACACCCACACAGCCATACGCACAACTCACCTTTTATAGTTCAGTTATTCAATGTTAAAAATGACCTCAGCTCTCTTGGAGCTTCAGTCTAGTGTGGGAGACAGACTTTAATAAAAAGAACACCTAAGGGAATATATAATTACAAGGTGAAATTGGCTTTTAGAGGTGCCTGATCCAGTCTGGGGATGGGGGCGGAAGGGGTCAGGAAAGCCTCCCCCAGGGAAGTGGTGCTTGAACTGAAATGGGAGGAATGATCAGGAATTACCTAGCTGGCTTGGAGGGGTGGACTGGGCATTCCAGACAGAGTGAACCGCATATGCAAAAGTCCTGTAGCTTTTGGGGAGGAAATTAAATAATGCTGCTTTGGCCAGAGTGCAGAGAGTAAAGGAGATGAGTATGAGAATAGCTGGAGACAAGCAGGGCCAGACCACACAGGGCCACATTAGACTTTTCCTTTTTTTCCTATGAGTGATGGGAAACCACTGAAGGATATAAATTAGGGGAGTATTTCAAATGCAGATTTGTGTTTTGAAAAGTTCTCCCTGGCTAACACATGAAGAATGGATCAGAAAGTGTGGCAAATACCTGTGATCTAATGCAACACGTCTCTGTGGCCCACCTGACTTCAGCACAGCTGTTCCACGTGCCTTGGCAGGTGTCCCTCATGGAGCAAGTGCCGCAAGATTTTCAGTCAGCTTTCCCTGAGCTGTGTAAGGAAACACAGTCCAGCAATGCAGAGAAGCTCAGGCCCCTGCAGGCAACCCCTAGAAATGAGGCTGAGAGTGGGTGACCAACGCACCAATCTCCCCATCCTCTGGTGTGACAACTTGTAGGCTCACCCTTCAAGATTCCTCAAAGGATCCCCAGTGGGACAGAGCCCTAGCTGCCCACTGTAGAGACCAACTTATTTGCAAATGTGTTCATTTTCTTCCTCCACGATCTCACTTTCTCTTCTACTTTACTTTTGCTTCCGGTGATCACCTTCCAAACAAGCTACTGGAAAGAGAGAATACAGCCTTTTGCAGAATGCTTCTGTGAGAATCTTATCTTTACTCAACACATCAAGATATGTGACTGAATCTGTCCTCCAAATCATTCTCACTTCTTGTGGGGGTGATTCCTACCTTGAAACTAAAGCAGCAAGAAGGAAGGGAAGAATTAAGACTATTAAAACATCCAAGAGTCAGAGGTACCACAGAAAGCAGCCAACTCCTTCCCTGCGATCAAGGCCGCCTTAATCAAGAGAAAGTACAAGAAAAAAATATTAATGACATATTCAAGCTTTTAAAATCGAACTTAGGAATAGCTAGGTTAATGATTTATTTTTCAAGATGAAAATTCTCTTTATATTGACTATTTTGCCCTCACAAATGTCAAGCCATTTGTTCTATTGCTAAGGTGTCCATATTTTCAGTGGAAGTATTTCCTTTTAAATGTTAAGAGATATCAACCCTGAAATCAATTCATTTTTCTCCTTGTGCTAAAAATTAGAATATCACAGCAGGGCACAGTTTAATTGATGTTAACAGGGATCAGGGCAAAAAGGAGACCCAAAGTCTTCTATTTGATTTTCCTTTTAAGACCCACAATTGGATAATAGTAGCTATTTTTGAACTCATCTATGCTCATTGATCTCATTTGTCAGAAATCAATCAATAATCAATCAATATGTTCTCTGAACTAAGCAGTAAATTTGGGAGCATTCAATTCAAATCCTAGCACTGCCATGGTGACCCCACTCCAGCCACTTATCCTTAATTAAACCACATCTCAGTTTTTTTCATCTGTCAATAATGGCACTACTAATTTTGCCATCACAAAAATAAGTTGATTAACAAAGTGTAATCCTAATGCCTAATTATTTTCTCCTGAGACTCTGTGCCTATAATTCCAGAAGCAGCTAAGAGGGAGAAAATTAGAGAGCATGTAGATTTACTGAGTGTGAACATGACGTATGAATTTGTTAATATTCTGGTGGACAATTACTGTGAAACAAACTACTCCAAAGTTTAGTGGCTCAAAGCAATACTTTATTATTCATATGATATACCTTATGATTTTGTGGGTCAGGAGTCCAGACAGGACAGTGAGGGTGGTCCATCTCAGCTTTATGATGCCTGGGACCACCGTGGGAATAATTTGGAGCTGGAAAGCTGTAGCTGTTTGTGTCTCTGTCTCTCTCTTTTTTTTTTTTTTTTTTTTTTTTGTTTTGGAGTCTAACAATTTCGCCCAGACTGGAGAGCAGTGGCCGCTCCCGGCCACCGCAGCCTCGACCTGCTGGGCTCCGGCGAGACTTCCGCCTCAGCCTTCCGAGTAGCTGGAACTACAGGCGCGCGCTACCACGCCTGGCTGGTTTTTTTGATTTATTGTAGAGATGAGGTCTCGCCAAGTTGCCCAGGCGGGTCTCGAACCCGCGGGCTCAGGCAATCCACTCACCTCAGCCTCCCAAAGCGCGGGATTACAGGCTGAGCCACCGAGCCCGGCCTGTCTCTTTTTTTCAACCCTCCCTCCTTCAAGATACATGCCTGAATCTGCTTCTCCACAGAGCCTCTCCATCGAGCTGGTTTGGGCTTGCTCACAGCATAGAAGCCTCAGGGTAGACACATTTCTTAACATGGTACCTGAGGACTCTATAAAAGTGTTCCCATGAATAGAAACAAGAAGATGCAAGACTTTTAAGACGCTGGCCCAGACTGGAGCAGTGTGACTTCTACCATAGTCTGCTAGTCAAAGAAGAGGCCACTGGGATTCAGTGGAAAGGACTCTAGCTCCCATGGCTCAATAGGAAGAGTCTTGAAGAATTTGAGATATCTTTAACAAACTATAGTTAATTATATCCTGTCATGCCTTAGAGTGTAACAGACAATCTAGTTTCTGATAAGAGAAGCCCTGCTATATTTTGGATGTTTCTCCTCCAAACCTCATTTTGAAATTTGATCTCCAATATTGGAGGTGGAGTCTAATGGGAGGTGTTTGGGACATAGGGGTGGATCCCTCTGGCTTGGTGCCATTCTCATGGTAGTGAGTTCTTGCACTATTAGTTACCACAAGAGCTGGTTGTGAAAAAGAGTCTGGCACTTCCCCCACCCCATGTCCTCTCTTGTCATGTGATCTCTACACACCTGTTCCCTTTTACTTTCTGCCATGGGTGGAAGCAGCCTGAGCCCATACTAGAAACCCAATCTTCTAGTCAGCAGAACCATGAGCCAAATAAACCATTTAAAAAAAAAAATACACACTACCTAGTCTCAGGTATTCCTTTAAAACAAAACAAAATGGACTAAAACAAACTCCTCTTGGACTGAGACTCTCCCAAAGATAGCAATGTAAACCCTGGGCAAAATATAAACAGACAAATACCTGAAGGCACTGCAGAACAACCGAAAGCAGATCCTGGAGGAGAGTCAATACTTGGAGGAGGGATAGCACTAGAAACATTTTTTATTTTCTAATGTTTTATTTATTTATTGGTTTGTTTGTTTTTACCTAAGGGCAGGCCCTAGTCCACGCCAAGCAGGGCAGCTAACACTAGTATAGAAAGTCTAAAGTCTTACTGGCTGGAAGAATAAGAGAAAATATTTTGTTCAGAGGAATCATAAGCCCAAAAGTGAAAGGTAGGACGCCCCAAAAGAGAAAAAGCAAGAGAGAGAGAGACCCCTGTAGATGAACTCTGCCCAAGTCTCTAGCTGACCCTATATAGATATATCTCAGACTCCAAGCAGGTAAGACTAAAGATGTTGAATGAGTTTCAGCTTCTGTTAAGCCAAATTATCTGCCTTTTAAAAAAAATAATAGCTTTCAGAAGGACAAAACAGAATTCAGATTATTAACAATGTTTCAATGTTTTGAATATGACAAACATATAAATGTATTAGAAAACATGACTCAGACTCAAGAGAAAATGAAATCAACAAGAGTCAACCCAGAAATGACCCAAATATTAAAATTAGCATAGGAGGAGTTTAAAACAACTGTTATAACTATGCTCAATGACATAAAAATATATATTTTTTAATGAATGAACAAATAGAAAATTTTAGCCGAGACATGGAAACTATAAAAAAATCAAATGGAAATTTAACAGTGAAAAATAAAATATCTAACATAAAAATTCACTGGGTAGACTTAATAGAAAAATAGAGGTGACAAAGGAAAGAGTCAGTACGTATGACGATCTATCAAGAGAAATTAGTCCTCTGAAGGCCAGAGAGAAAAAACCTGAACAAATATGAACAAAATCTCAGGTATCTGTGAGATGATATCAGAAGTTTAATACATATAAAATTTGAGTCTGAAAGGTTGAGGAAAGAGAAAATGAGGCCAAAAATTTTTGAAGAAATAATGACCAAAATTTCCAAAATATGGTAAAAGAAACAAAACTATATATCCAAGAAACTCAGTAAATCACAAGAAAGATAAATACAAAGAAAACCACATATATGTACACCACAGTCAAAATGCTGGGAACCAAAGATAAAGGGAAAATCTTGACAGAAACTAGAGAAAAATAACCCAGTATACACAGGGAAACAACAATAAGAGTTAAAGCTGACTTTTTATCAGAAACAACAGAGACCAGGAGAAATCTTTAAAGTGTTGAGAAAAAAAAACAACCACTGTCAATGCAAAATTTTAAACACAGCAAAAACATCCTTCAAGAATGAAGATAGCCAGCACAGTGGCTTGCACCTGTAATCCCAGCACTTTGGGAGGTGGAGGTGAGAGGACTGCCTGAGCTCAGGAGTTCGAGACCCGCCTGGGCAACTTGGCGACACCTCAACTCTACAATAAGTCAAAAATTTAGCCAGGCATGGTGGCGCATGCCTGTTGTTCCAGCTACTTGGAAGGCTGAGGCGGAAGGATTGCCGGAGCCCAGCAGGTCGAGGCTGCGGTGGCCGGGAGCAGCCACTGCACTCCTGCCTGGGCGACACAGTGAGACCCCAACTCAAAAGAAAAAAAAAAGAATGAAGACAAAGATGTTTTCGAACACAACAGAACATCAAGGAAGCACACAATACCTTGATGTCCTCAACTACTCCAAATGAACTTACGAACAGTCATTGTTAATTTAGAATGTAAGCTTATTTTGTTCTTTTGAAATTCCCAGCTGTCCTGTTATTCCATATCACTTCAACTGCTTTAGTCTGCATACAATTTCTCCATGTGCCTTATCTCACCTTGGCCTCCTTTCTCTTCCTATGTATCAAAGAGCTTTGAAAGCTTATTGATTGAATAATAATAAAGAACTACAATTTTAAGCAAGTACTCTGTACCAGAATCCTTTTATGGCTACTGCGCTTTATCCTTTTTCTTATCACCTAGGGCTGATATTATCAGGGCAACATTACAGATGAGAAAATAGGTCAAGAGAAAATGATTACCAATAATATGTCCGATATCATACAGCTAGTAAGTGCTAGAATCAAGTCCAGTAAACGTTCTTGACATGCCTGAACAATATATGAATACTTCCATACTGAATAGCTCAAAAATTGACTAAGCTCCTTAAGTACCCCTTCTAAGATCTTGCTTACACTATATAAAAGGTGAGTAGCTAGCTGTTTTCATTGTAAAGGCAAATTTTTCCTCTAATACTCTGGTATAGGGTCTGTTAATGGCCAGCTCCCTTCCCACCCTCTCCCACTTCCCACATCCTCCTTTCCTTTTGCAATAAGGAGCACCCAACAGTCCCCAAACACAACATTCACCTATTTTTGCTGAATTCTTGGCAGCTCAACTGGAGGCTGTGTTTCATAGGCTCCCTGAATCTGGGTGCAGCAGCATGACCAAGGGTGGGCATGAGATATGAATGAACTTGAGTATGGCCAGAGTTCAACTTCTGGTCAAGTTCCTAAAGAAAAATGCACTGCCTTAGACCCTTATTTCCCCTTTCCTGGAGGCTGGAAAATGGAAACATTGGCCTCTGCTTTGGACCAGAGGTGGAAGTCATACACTAACAGGCAGCAGAGTCCACCTGTCCACCAGTCCTCAAAGAACACAGCCACCTCACCAGCCCTGGATGCTCTCTCCTGGACCAAGCACAGAATACCTTTGCAATAGCTATTTGTAAAAAGGTTAAAAAAAATCTGGCTGGGCGTGGTGGCTAAAGCCTGTAATCCCAGCATTTTGGGAGGCTGAGGCGAGAGGATTGCCTGAGCCCAGAGGTTCAAGACCAGCTTGGGCAACTTGGTAAGACCTCATCTCTACAATAAATCAAAAAAAAAAAATTAGCTGGGTGTTGGTGGCTTGCAACTGAAGTTCCAGCAACTTGGAAGGCTGAGGCGGAAGGATTGCCTGAGTCCAGCTGGTTGAGGCTGCGGTGGCCGTGAGTGTGCCACTGCACTACAGCCTGGGCGACAGAGTAAGACTCTGACTCAAAAAATAAAAAAGGTTAAAAAATCTAAAGGCAGTTATTAGACACCTTGATGTACCACCATCTCTGTGACTTTGGCACTCTACTTAACCTCTCTAAGCTTCTGTTTCCCTGTCTCTAAAATGCGGTGAGCCTTTTACTTTCCTCAAAGGGCTGACCAGGGAATGGACTCAGAGTGTGTGTCTAAACATTAGCACAGCCATTGAAACCAAGCAAGAGCCCAATGCACATCATGATTGTGTGTCACTGGACTAGGTACTATAGAAGATTTGAATACAGACACAGTCACTTCCTTCAGATACTGAGCGAGTGCCCTCATACCCTGAAGGGAGTATCCACTTCATGAAAGCTATTAACCTGAGTGAAGACAGAGGACCGACAGCCTCTGTACAGGTAGGAATGGCTGTTATCGATTGTTTTCCTCTTCATTTGACCAGCTCTTCTTTCTCACCATTCTCAACTCATCTCTTTTAAAAGAATAGACAGGTAAAAGAAAATTAAAAAACCTTATTCTATAAGTGGGAGGATACACACACACTTTATTATATACATTATATGTTATAGAATGATATTTAGAAAGTTATTGATACCTCATTTTGAGGCCAGCTCATGACTAGGTTACTAGGATGACGCATTTCTTTGAATGAAAGAAATTGCTGTTTTCCTGCTATATTTACTAGAGACTTTCCTTTTTGTCTTCTGCCCCTCCCCCACCAAATCTGAGCTGCTCTCAATTTTTTTTCAAAAGGATATGTAATGCATTGAGAAAGTGACAGCATGGTATGACTGTTCAACATTCAGTTCATGTCTTTGGCACCAACAGAAGAAAGGTGAGAAATATAAGCACGGCCCCTTATTTATTGCAATTTCACAGCCGTGGCAAATGCCACACAACTCAGGGCTGGCAGCATGACTTAGTTAAAGCCTGGCAATAATGTTTCCTTTCCTCTCGCTGCTGCTGCCTCGTCTCTTTTCGGGATGGCTGCCAGTTAGCGCTTGTAATACGTTAATTTGCGAAAATAGAGAATAAAAGGAAGGACAAGGAGAGGAGGGCTTTGAGAGGGTTGGGAGGGAGAGGAGGCCCAGATTAGCGAAGGAAGAGGATATGCCAGAGAGAATTGGGGGGAAGAGAGAGAAAAGGGAAGGAGGGCAGAGGGAAGAGCAATGCAGAGCGCAGGTAGACGTGGAGAAGGCTGTTCACAGAAAAGGGGAAAGGGAGTCAGACACACGAAGAAGATGAGTCACTTCCATGTTCTCTCTCTGGCAATGAGCTCCGGATGATGAGGGGAGAAAGACAGAGACGATCTCCAGACTAATGAAGGAGTCAAATCTCAGTTTAGACTCTTGTTTAGCACCTTGGGAATTGGAAAGGGTCCTGTTGCATCAATTCTACACAGACATTTCCCCTTGCCACCCTCCATTCCTGCCTCTGTCGGTAAGTTAGGGCCAGCATCTCTGAGTCTAGGGATGACCCAGGGAAGGCCAGACTCCACCTCCCCAGCCCTAAATTCTAGCCACCCCATACCACTTTCGCATGCCACATGGAGCTCTGGCATCCACGTTTGGGTCATGTGGCTTCATTCTTCCAACACCTTATCTTTTCTTTGAACTGTCACAGTCTAGGCACTTAGCCCGTCTTCTACTTTGCTCTCATGATCCAAACTCCCGCCGTGTTGGCAACACCCTGAGTCAGACAGGAGAAAATTTTGTCCTCAGCCCTAGCCCCAGCTTTGCTGGCACAGGGAAGGCAGACTCAGGTCCACTCTCATCAGCTGTCTCCTTTGTGTGGAAGGGCTGTCAGAGGGCAGAGAGCCCTTCCCGGTCTCCAAGCAAGCCTGAGTCATTCCCAGAAACCTACCAAGAGAAAATGCTCAGCTCACCATCAGTAGCTTGATCCTTTCAGTTCCACTTTCAACAGATTTGAGTTACTTGTCATAGGCTGAGATGTAGTCTATAGTTGAACTTGAAAGGAAAAACGAAAAAATAATAAAAACAAGTTGTCAGATATTCCCACCATGTGCACTGAGTTTTAAAAGCTTTCTCTGCTGCCTTCTTATACCTGCTCCCAGCAGAAACAATACATATCTCCTTTTGGAAAACCAGTCATAAGTTGAAACTTGGCAGATTCCCATGGAAAGAGCCCATCTGCAATGAGGGACAAAGGCAGTATGGTCTAATAGTATGAGTGCAGGCTTTGGGGCCAGATTACTTGAGAACCTCAGTCCCACCACTCACTGCTTCTGGGACCCCGAAAAAGTCATTTAAGCTATGCCCCAGTTTCTTCAAGTATAAAATGCAAGTGTCAACAATGGTATGAATTTCATAGAATTGGGAGGCTTCAGCGAGCGAACAGTTAGCTGGCACATAGTAAGCACTCTACTTTTATTAGCTGCTATTATTGTTGTTGTTGCTGTTGTTGTTATTTATTTGGAATAAGGATCACCATTATGGAACTAGTCTTCTCAGTTGCTAAGAGACCTGTTTTCACAGGGAAGAGTTCAGGGTAAATTGCCCCTTTTTCCAATTGCCTTTCAACTGTGATTACTCACTATAATAAAGAGAACAGATTAGAAAAAAGATGAGCATATGATTAAGGTGGTACTTCCCAGCCCTGTTGGTTAAACTTTCCCCACCCAAACTAAAGACTTTATGTTGACAGCTACAAATTTAGGCATTCCTAGAAGGGACTTTTGCGGGGCACAAAGAGGGAGCTCACAAAATAACAGTAGTATTGATTATGTAATTGTGAGTTTAGAGTTGTGTGTGACACCAGCTGTCCCCAAATCAAACACTTGGAGCTATAGTTGCCTTTATTAGCACAGAATTGATTTACAAAACTCAAAGAGGGCACGGAATTCCTATGAACTGTAAATTAGTAAATTGCTTTTTAATCTACCATAAAAGATCACTGAAAAGTCCTTTTAAAATCAAAGGTCTGCTAATTCAATCATGAACACATTTACCCAATGGTGCTCAAGACAAGAGGAAACCTTAAAGGCTGCACAATTACCATTAAAACATATAATTTAAAAATGATTTTGTTTAATTACAATTTCAGATACAGGTATATGATATTCTGAGGACACATTGGCCTTGACACTAATATTTACTTTTAAAAATAAAATGACACTTTCTGCATTCTGTGTTTCTGATCACACCTGTATCTATGTGAGCCAGTGAAAGCAACGGTGAAGACTGATACCATGGGGCCAAGTGTGTGTCCCCCAGTGTACAGAGAGCACAAGTAAAAGAGGAGTCAAGTTGGCCGGGAGTAGGAATTGTAAGATGCACCCCACATCAAAGCCAGAAATCGTACAGCTCAGCAATCTGCCCCACGTGACAGATAAGGAAACTGAAATTCAGAAAGGGGAAGTGATTTGCTTACCATCAGTTAGAAGCAAACGTTAGATCAGAGCCTAGTTCTCTTATTCAATGCTCTTTTTTCTTACCAGTTGTTCTCACATTTTAAAATCCTGACAATTACCTACGATCTTGCTCATTGTGGTGATCCCTGCCCCTCCCATTCTGATTGGTAAGACTGAGTGGTAGCTACTTAACAAATTCAGGAGATGTATATACCAGCAGATGCTGGCAAATCTGGAGACCACTCTTTGAAAAATTGTGCCTTAAGTCAAGTGTCTTGTGGCATACGCTTTTTAATGTTTTAAGCCATCGAAGACATTGATCCAGATGTGAGAGCCCTTTGAAAAGATGGACAGATGTGCCTCCAGTATGCCCAAAGTGGCACACCTTGTACTTCCCTACACTTCTTTACTTAAAGTATGACCCATGGAGATGTTGCATCCTCACCACCTGTAAGCTTTTTAGAAACATGGAATCACAAACCCCTCCCCAGACCTCATGAATCAAAGATGTGTTTTAACCCTTCAGTGATCTGAATGTACAGCAACATTTGAGAAGCTCTGATAAAAAGTCCACTCCTGGCCCCAGGGAACTTGTTCTGGTTATCTGTTCTCACATAATAAACTACCACAAAAGCTTGTGTTATACAAAAACAATGATATTGTTCTACCTTGTGGTCTGATGTGTCAAAATTGGGTCAGGACTCACTTGAGTGGTTCATTCTATTCCATGATGTCAGCTGAGGTGGCTCTAGTATCTGGAGACAAGTGGGTCTGCTCCATATGTCTGAGGCCTTGGTTTTTTCCCACTGGGGCTGGAATGTCCAATATGGTACCTTCATTTACAGAACTGGCATCTGGGCTGGGATGGGTGGAACAACTGGGAGCATCTCTCTGTTTTCATTCAAAGTGGTCTCAGAGGAGTCAGACTTTGTACATGGGTCTAAATTCCCCCAAATTGAGGGATCCAAGAGACAGGAAGTAGAGGCTTCCAACCTCTTAAAACCTGGGCTCAGAAGCTGGCACATTATCACTTCCTCCATAGACATGGTTCATGGAGTCACAGAGCCTGCACAAATTCAAGGGGAGGGCACAGAGACCCCAGTTCTCAGTGGGAGGAGAATGTGTGGCCATCTCTAACTAACCACAAAGCTAATTAACTGCCCATGGCAAATGGTTAGGGAAATGAAGCACCTTAAGCCAGTCCATAATCAAAGAGCCAACTGAGGCTTTCACCATAAGTAAAATCCGAGGAAAGAAAAAGGGAGATTAACTGGGCAAGGCTCTACAGGAAGGTATGGGATTCAGAGTGAACCAGGAAGCGTGAGTAGGGCCTGGACAAGCAGAAAGAAAGAAAAAGGGCATTCAAGAGCAATTTCTAGACCTACCACAGCCTAACTACCATCCATTTGTTGTCCTATTCCTCCACCCTGGACATTGGGGTTCCACCACACTGTAAGGATACCCATGTTTTGATCTTCCCATGGTAATTTTGAGTGTAAATTTTCAAAGCAGGGTCAACTTTTCCAGTGGAAGTTTCCAAAGAAATTTGAAATTTCTCAAAGGCTCACCACCATACTAAGTATACAGGGAAAAATCAGCACCTTGGAACTATATCAAAGAGAGTGGTTTGCTCAAATCTAAGTCATGTCCTGTCTAAAAAGTATGGACAATTCTAGGCCTTGATTTTCCTTTGCTCTAACTGTGATTATAACCATTCTGTAGGAAACCCAGCCCCCAGAATGACCCTTGGATCCAGAGAAGCAGCCAGAAATATACTATGGGCAAATATGTACTTTTTTTAAAGTAGGAAACTAATGGAACAAAAATCAAGGTCCCAAATATGTAGGAAATAAATATAGGTAGATAAAACATTGGATTAAAAAAATTGCAAAATGTTAGCCGATTATTTCTTAATTGTAAAAATATGTATAATATTTTCCTCTTATCTCCTCCATCTTTCAGTAAGTTTTCCACAGTGAGTGCTAATCTCAAAATCATAAGAATTTTTACTTAAAGATATCTTTTGATTTTCAAAGAAGAGTCTTCGAACTCTCAAGTGGCCATGAGTTCTTTAAAAACCTAGTTTTCGCAAACCCTGTCATGGGTCCTTCTTGAGACCTACATGCTACTAGCGTTTGCCCTGATAAATGCCAGTTCTGTTCTTCAAGATTTACTTGTCAGAAAATCAAGACACACAGAATGAGTTATTTCAGAAGGAAATGTTCCAGGATTCTGGAAACAGATGATGCTCTCTCTCAGCCTGTTGTCATTCTTCTCCTTTACTGCAATATTGTCGTCATCACTCTGGGTTTAACTCTGCTTGACAGTAGCCGCATTTCTGTGTTGATCATCATCTCCTCTTTTGGTAAAAAGTCTGCACACTGAGGCTCATCTAATAGCTATTTCATACTAATCAGACACTGGGACTAAATTAGAACCAAGAAAGGGCCTGCAGTGAGATGGTATGAAGCCAGCCGCCTGCCAGGTAGACATCTTATGCTCTGGGTCTCCTCCCCATGAATGCTGACTAGGCCATTTGCTCTCTCTTTTATAGGCCAGAGGACTGTGGCTTTTGCTACCTATCATAAACTGGTGACAGCATAACCCTTCACTTGCTTCTCTTATTCACTTCCAGCTGCAGCTAAAATATTCTGCTTCTCAGCTGCCATTACCAGCATCTAAATCATCCCTGGTCTAAGGCACCAGCTTTCCCAGTGCAAAAAAACACAGACTCAGCAGCCAGGATGTCATCAGCATACTCGAGATTACATCATCTCCTTCTGCCAACCTTAATACCACTATGGTAACCATCAACCGCAATACTCATGATTATTTCAGCAGAAATATTGAACAGATGTGACAGCCTTGTCAAACTCCTTTGCTGGTGTCCAACCACTCTGTTATACCTTTTGCAATTCTAAAATCTCTCCTCTGGCCATAATAGAGACAGCATGCGCTGACCTACCGAGTGGGTGACGGCTCCTGCAGCTTCAGTTGGCATGTCCAGACTAGTGCCCAACACCACCTCACACACAGTGCTTTATAGCCTGCTTATCGTCTGTGCAGACGCGCTCCTTCTTGGCTCTCAAGACAGTGGAGACGGCTATGGTATAGGTTGAAAGGACACTGGACTTTCTGTGAGAAGTTTTGAGTTTCTTGGCCCCTTACTACCTTTGAAGCCTTGAGCAAGTCACGTTGAACTTGTTTCTTATCACTAAAATACTTCCTCTTGTCAACCCAGTTTGAAAATTAAATGAAGTGATACATTTAAGAATAATAGGTTATGAAGACACTCAAATACTTGTACACACATGTTTGTAGCAGCACTATTTACAATAGCCAAAAGGTGAAAACAACCCAAATGTCTATCAACGAATGAAAGGATAAACAAAATGTAGTATATACATACAATGGGATATTATCCAGCCATGAAAATGAATGAAGTATTGAGACATGCTATGTACGATGTGGATGCACCTAGGAAATGTGCTATGTGAAAGAAGCAAGACACACAAGATCACATATCACATGATTCCATTTACATGTAATGTCCAGAATGGGTCAACCCATAAAGACAGAGCAGGGACTGGAAAGAGGTAGTGCAAGGTTTTCTTCTGGGGCAATGAAAATGTTTTGGGGGGTGGTGCTTACACAACAGTGTGAATGTACTAAGTGTCACTGAATTGTTTGCTTTAAAATCGTTAGTTTTATGTTATATGCATTTTCCTCAACAAACAATAATGACAAATTATAAAGCACATGAAAATTCTAGTTAGCATATCTCAGGGACAAAACAATTTCAGAAGGACTAAATAATTTATGAAAGAACAAAAACTTCCAAAACAAAAGCAAATAAAAGAAAATAAGGAATATATTCTGGTCGGATTCAGTGGCTCGTGCTTGTAATCCCAGCACTTTAGGAGACCGAGGTGAGAGGACTGCCTGAGCCCGGAGGTTCAAGACCAACCTGGGCAACTTGATGAGACCTAGTCTCTACAATAAATCCAAATTATCTGGGCATGGTGGCACATACCTGTAGTTCCAGCTACTTGGAAAGCTAAGGCAGACAGATCACCCGAGCCCAGCAGGTCGAGGCTGCAATGGCAGTGAGCATGCCACTGCATTCCAGCCTGAGCAAAAGAGTTAGATTCTGACTAAAAAAAAAAAAAAAAAAAAGAATTCTATTCTGGCATGAGAATTCTGATCTTATGATAGGCCAGCAAGGCCTTCTATCCTGTTCTGAGTGTAGAAATACAGGTTTAAGCTTTTAAGATGTCATCATTCTCAGCTCTGAACTTTTGTTTTGACACCCGTGTCTGTTGCCTAATCTAGTCCCCATAGTCTCTTTCCAATGCTATTTCTTATTAGCTCACTGTGATGCTAAGACAAATGGTAATCTGGGCCAAAACAATGAAAATGGTCTTTGGAAGACCAGAAGAGTTTCTCTCTTTATCTTGTCTAAAGAAAGAGAAGGTTCCTGAATACCCAGTAATAAATTGAGAAGACCGAGAGCCTTGTTGGAAGTGTGTATCTTGAGCCGCTTCCTAGTCCAACAAAGTCAGAATCTGCATTTTCCCAAGATTCCTGGGTAATTTGTGTGTGAATAAAAAGTTTGAGACACACTGCTCTGGGCCACTAGACTTGCAACAGAGCCTCTTGATAAAAAAATATGAGGGTGAAAGATGTGAACAATAAGTCGTGTTGTAACCAGTAGAGACAATGTTCATTTTCGTTGCCTTTGCCAACATTTACTGAAAAGCTCATGGGCTTTTCCCCAGGTTACATCTCACTTCATAGATATCCTCAGCCTCCATTATTCTTCTGCTCACTGGAAACCATGGTGCCACCTCGCTAGTTCCGTAATCCCTCCAGTTCACAAGTAGTGTCTTCCAAGATGTTGTTAAATCACCAAAGGTCACAGTTCGTGGGAACTTTAGAAGTCATCTGGACAGTGGTTCCCAAATGCTATTCCATTGATCAGTTCTGAGTTGGCTACATCAGAATCACTGGGAGCATTTCAAAAATGCAGATTCCTAAGATATGGAATCTGCTCATTAAGTTTAGGAGGAGGCCCTGGAATATATTTTTAAGAGCTCTTGTGACGATTCTAAGCCTCGCATTTGGACCCCATCTGTGTAGCTCAGCCCGCGCAGCCACAGCCTTGGCCTAAATACATCCAGGAACAAGGACTTTTCATTCCAGAGAGCTAATTGTTAGAAGTTCTTTCCAACATATTGAGTCAATACCTCCCTCTCTATAATTCCCACCTATAGGCTCTGTCCTTTTGAACCACACAAAGTAATGTGAGTGTGTTTTAGATGTAGAATCTGTCTTTCATATGATATGACAGCGCTTCAAATTTTGGTCCTAGACATTGTGTCCATACCTCTTCTCCCTAGTAATATTTTTGTCTTGAAGTCATTTTATCTGGTAATAATGAAACTACCAACTTTCTTTTTCCATTCTTTTATTTTTGATCTTATTGCTTCTTAGTAATTTAGATTTGTCACTTATAAGCAAGATATAGCTAGATTATTTATATCTAGTATAATAATCTTGAACTGGCAAGTTTAGTCAAATTACATATGCTTTTTATGATTCAAAGTTATATTTGAAATTATTTCTATCATCTTATTCTGTGCTTTTCTTTTATCCTAATTTTTCTTCTCTCTCTCTCTCTCTCTCTCTCTCTCTCTCTCTTTCTCTCTCTCTCTCTCTCTCTCCTGAATTCTATTAGATAGGTTGAATTTTTTTTTTCTTGGCTGCCTTCCCACTCCCTCCTTCTCTTCCCTCATCACCCTGGATTTGGAAGTTGTACCAGCTTCAGTAGTCATTCTATAGAGGTTGCTTTTAAAAAATATATTGCGGCCAGGCTCAGTGGCTCAGCCTGTAATCCCGCGCTTTGGGAGGCCAAGGTGAGTGGATTGCCTGAGCCTGCGGGTTCGAGACCCGCCTGGGCAACTTGGTGAGACCTCATCTCTACAATAAATAAAAAAAAAAATTAGCCGTGTGTGGTAGCGTGCGCCTGTAGTTCCAGCTACTCGGAAGGCTGAGGCGGAAGGATCGCAGGAGCCCAGCAGGTCGAGGCTGCGGTGGCCAGGAGCGGCCACTGCATTCCAGTCTGGGTGACAGAGTGAGACTCCAACACAAAAAATATATATATATATATTGAACACATGAATATATAACAAAATCTAAACTTAACCAACCTTAGTTATTATTCCTAAAAAGTGGACATGTATCCTTAACAAAATCTAAAGCTAATCGATGTCTACTTTGCCTCCTCAACATGTCATGGAACTAAGAGCACTTTACCTTTGAATAGCCCTTTCCTGTTTTCCACATACCTACTGTCAATATTTTGGAATCGCCATGTTTTCATACCCCTAATAAATTACTGCTGTTGTTGTTGCTTTATGTCAGTTACTCTTTGGACTCACATATTTGTTTGTTTCCCATTCTGTCTTTCATCTCAATTCTTCTTTCTGGGTTCAATTTCATCTTCCCGTGAGGATCTATTATTACAGTAGAACATTCTCTCAGAGCTTGACTGAAAATATTTTCATTTCTTCCTCGTTCTTGTATGGTAGTTCAGCTGAATGTGTGGTACTTGGTTGGCAGTTATTTTCTCTGGGCACATTGAAGACACGATTCATTGTCTTACAGTTTTTATTTTTGCTGTAAAGAAGTTAGCAACAGTCTAAATATAGTTCCTTTATAGATTGCCTATCTTTTGTTCTCTGAGTGCGTTAAACATTTTCTCTTTGACTTTGGTATTTCAGTTTTATTACAATGTGTCTAAATGTGAATTTTTAAATGTCTCCCATTTGAGACCTATTGTTATACTAAGCATCTTAATTCTTGAAAACAATAATAGAATTTTTCTGTCCTACTCCGTCTCCTTGCTCCCGAGGGCCGCGAGCAAGGAGACGCCCAAATGACCCCAGCATGGCTTCCCGGTGCGCAGTGCCCCTGCCCTCCGCCGCCCCTCCCGGGCTGGCGCTCCTCCGACGACCGAGAGTGGGAGGTCCCACTGGAGTAGGGACAGAACAAGAAATCAGAAAACCTAGACCTTACTTAAACAACTGTAAAAAGTTTAGATATAAGCCGGGCTCAGTGGCTCAGCCTGTAATCCTGTGCTTTGGGAGGCTGAGGTGAGTGGATTGCCTGAGCCTGCGGGTTCGAGACCCGCCTGGGCAACTTGGCGAGACCTCATCTCTACAATAAATCAAAAAAATTAGCCGGGTGTGGTAGCGCGCGCCTGTAGTTCCAGCTAC
>CAUYQG010055356.1:0-41038 GCA_963574415.1 Tarsius wallacei | reverse complement strand
ATGAGTGAGAATATGTGATATTTGGTTTTTTGTTTCTATGATATATCACTTAGTATTATAGACTCTAAGTCCATCCAACTTGCTGTGAAGTTCATAATTTTGTCCTTCATTATGGCTGTATGATATTCCATCTTGTATATGTACCATATTTAAAAAATCCAGTCCTCTTTCAGTGGGCAGCAAGGTTGGTTCCATGCTTTTGCTATTGTGAATAATGCTGCAATAAACATGCATGTGCAGGCATCTTTTTCATAGAGTGCTCTGAGTTCCTTGACGTATAGTCCCCGGAGGGTGATTGGGGGGTCAAATGGATGGTGGATTTCAAGATCTTATCGGAAGTGCCACACTGTTTTCCCCAGAGGCTGTACTAGTTTACACTCCCACCTGAATGAATGTTGAGTTTTATCAATGCTTTTTATTAACCATCTATTTGAATGGTCACATAGTCAAGTAATTTTTAAATATTTTTATTCTTTAATATGTTAATATGTTGGTTACCAAATAGTAAACCAGCCTTGCACTCCTATAGTAAATCCAGTTTGGTGATTCTTTAAAAAAAAAAGAATTTGTGTTAGTTTTGTCACCTTTTTCTGCTGTACTTGCTTCATTTAAAATGAGGTTAAATGTCATCACTACATAATAAGATTGTGACCAAATTAACCATTTTAATTCATGCAAGGTGGCATGGCGGAGTACGGACTTAGTAGGTGGGTGCTGCTTATCTTCTCCTGCATCAGTGGTTTTCAAGCTACAGGATGTGTGTCCCACATTAACATGCCATGACATTGATTTCAATGTTGTGAGCAATATTAAAAAGGAAGATGTAGGGTATTCCATAAAACTCTTGTTAAGTGGAAACAACAACAAAATAATAGAACAGAGTCCTCCAGATTTTGTGGAACTCTATTTCAGGTGTGTGTGTTGGGGGGGTTGGAAGGGGGATGGCTGGGGGAGTGTCGAAGACTGAGTATTGTGCCAACAATTTCTTTCTGAGTACAGACCACAGTCAACAAAGCCTGAAAGCTCTATTCTGGATCATAACACAGCCACTGCCCTGGGACCTGCTTTTGCTCTCTCAACAATATACCACCGACACTTTTTCATATCATTCAATATTCTTCTGCACAATTTTAATGGCTGCACTTACTTACTGCATTTACTTATATGAACAGAGCTTGACTTTGAAAATAAATTTCTCAATATTTTGGCCCAATCGGAGAATTTTTTTCAATATAGAAGAGTTCAAATTATTTGCAGATTCTGTAGTCTTTAAAAAGACAATTCATCAAGCGTATTACTACACATGATTTAAATTGTATACTTTGGAAGATGCTCTGTTTAAATAACTTCACAAGTCAGAAAAATATATATATACCATTTATTTTTCAATCATGACTCCAGGGACTCAGAATGAATAGGATGCTTAAGGGAATAAAAGAAAATGTTTGGGATAAGCTTTGTTTAGCTACTGCACCTGGCATAGCTGAGAAAGAGCTCAGGATACAATGCTTTATGCTAGAACACATTGATTTATTGCAGCCTTTCCATATACATTTTAATGTCGTTTCTGCAATACATAGATGAGTGTGGTTACAAAGCAAGGTCAGTTTTGCTTCGGTGTTTCTTCTCTTTCTTTCCCCCTCTTTCCTTTTTTCTATCGTGTGTGTGTGTGTGTGTGTGTGTGTGTGTGTGTGTGTGTGTGAATGTTTGTCTCTTAAGGACACAGTACAAAACCTGAGACAGCCAACACAGTAGTCGAATGCACTGGCCTTATTGCTTGAGGAGCCCTTAGAAAAGTCTAAATAATTTTTAGTGTAAATATTCTTTCTCTCTTACTGGAGGAGACAGTCTTTTTGTCCTTCACAGCTCTTGGCTTCTAAGGAGTGTTCAATAAATATTTATTAGATTGAACTGCCATTATTGTCCACAGTTATTTGTTTAACGTTGTTCCACAAACCTTGACTTCCATACGTTTATAAAAGTACACATTTCAGATAAGCAAAAGTAAGTCCAGCAGTAAAATGATGAGTGGATAAATTCATTCATTCAAAAAAGGCTTATTGAAAGTGTACCCTTTACTGGGCACTTCTATTCTAAGCAATAGATACAGAAAGAACAGTGAACACAATGAACCGATTGCTTTCCTCTTGGCACTGGATATCTCCATGGGAAACAGATAGCACAAATAAGCACACACATGTTTAGAAAGTGGCTGGTGGTGGGACGTGCAGAACTTGTATGTTGAACAAGCCCCACATTCTATTATCTATCTCTCCCTTTTAAAATATGTTCAAGAAGAGTGGTCTTTTCCTGCTCTCTGATGAACGTTCCAGCAGTCTGAGGATTTTTCTGCTCACACTCGGGTAAAGTCAAATCAACCAACAATGCACTAATAAATAAAGTCTTAAATCCCTAATGGTCACAAACTCTCCAAGAGAATGCCTGCTCTTACGCAGGAATCAAAAAGAACTTGAATCCGAGTCAGACCTGCTCTAACCCCTCTCAGTGGGACCTGACTTTGGCCAATGGGGAATGGAACAGCATTCTTCTCTCTTTCCCCAGGAAGGCTTCCCTAGCTCCTAACTTCAGCTTGAGGCCCTCAGAGCTGAAGAAAACTGACCACCAGATAGTAATTCCTGAGCCAGGTAGATGGATGGTTCCAGCTGAGTCCACTTCTCAGGAGAGTGCTGGTAGGTTAACCTTAGAGTCTCTGCTGCCCCTTCTCCCACCTTACTTCTCAGGCTTTCATTCCCCATGGGAACATTGCTGCTTTCTGCACTGTCTTCATACACATCTTCACAGCAGGCAGTCACGTATCATTTGTGCTGATGAACCCTGGAGGGCAATGTGATCCCAAAGCAGACACCTATATCCTGCTGCCTTGGGCCACCTTAGATTTCTTAGGCAGGAGACAGGTGTCTGCTCACCATGCGTCATCCCCAAACCCACGACTGGATTGCAGAAAGCTGAAAGGACAGACCGAGAGAGGGAAGCCATTTTTCATCTTGTTCTTAAACCCTGACACAATGATGAGAAAGTAGAAGGTATGCCTTTTGGAGAAATGCACACTTTAGGTAAAATTAACTTTACCAACTTTGTCTTTTCAGAAACAGACTTCCAGGTATCTGAGGTATCTCATAGTGGCAATCAAGCTTGCCTAGAGTAACAGGAATTTACAAAGCCTAAGACATCATGTATTGGGCAAGGATTGTAAAAGTCATGAAACTTGTAATCACAAAAGTTATGACAGCTCAGAGGGGGAGCAGGTGGAGATTCGATCTTCCAGTAAATTGGGCACTATCTACAGGGAAGCCAAGGATCCCCCAAAGCTACCTACTGGGAATGCCTAGGAGATAGGGGGAGGTACACCCTCCATTAGGTCTAAGGAATGTCATTTGGGAAGGTACAGGAGAATTAGAATCCTTGTCACGCCCTTCTCTAGGGGTTATGATAATGTGGGAGAATATTAATGAGTCTCTGTGTCACAGGTTCTCCAAGACATCCACAGGTGGTCAATAAGGAAGTCACAGCAGTCACGGCTGTCACGGCAGTCACGTGCAACATCTCCAAGAAAAGGATTTAAGCCAGGACTCTAGGGGGCTGCAACGCCACACTCACCTAGAGTGTAGTCCCACTCCCTGTCTGTAGGGGGTGAACTTTTCTTAAATAAATCTTTGCTTCTCTCTCCTCTGTGTGTTGCAATTCTTTGCGATCTACTCGGATCTCTGGGTTGCCGGCGTGCACCTCCGGCTTGCCAGCCCCGGCAGTGCTGCGCGCCTCCCTGCGCCTCTCCACCCTCACCTGGTCCGTCCGTACCCTAACAGAAGCTTAAGGATTCTTCCATCAATAGGGCTTGAGATCATAAGAAAGGGAGGATTCACAGCATAGGTACACACTTTCCCCAAAGAGGAAAAAATAAGACCTTCCCCAAAACCCTCTCTGACACCTTTATATGGTCTTGATATGGCTGAGTCGTGGAGCTATTTTCCTGCATGTTTTTAAAATTCTGCCTAAGGTGTGGGATGGCAGTGATGGGTTTCACATTCATTTTGGTGATAGCCGTGGTACTCACTTCAGTTAAAATTGAGATGGGAAGAACTCATTTCAACACACTTACGGAGCTGTAAGAAAAGCAAACCAAGGGACAGAGAGGGTGTGGGATGGAGGCAGGATGCTGCTTTATTTGGGGTGGCCAGATAAGTCTTCTCTGAGAAGGTGAGAATTGAGAAGAGACTCTAACAGAAGTGAGGAAGAGA
Source organism: Tarsius wallacei (assembly GCA_963574415.1). NCBI lineage: Eukaryota > Metazoa > Chordata > Mammalia > Primates > Tarsiidae > Tarsius > Tarsius wallacei. The sequence goes on along the minus strand of CAUYQG010055356.1, from coordinate 36,782 downwards.
GCCCTGAGGATGTCACTGGGAAGAACTGCTAGACAAAGGGAACCATAGGTGCAAAGGTCCTGAGACAGGTGTGTGCTTGGTAAGAAAAAGCCAGGAGATCAGGAGACTGGAGCCACAGGAAAAGAAGAGAGATGGCATTGGGTCACAGAAGTAGCAGGAAGAGAGCTCATGCGTGGCTCTGTAATCCACGATCATATTCTTGCATCTTGTTTGAGTGACAGGAGTGTCCTTATTTCTTTCTTTAAACAACAGGAAAACATGAGGGAAAGTCCATCACTATAATTGAGTATAAAACCTTAGTAAGATGCAATATTACTTGGGCCATCTGCTTAGTTGATGAGTTGATAACAAATACTTTATTTTAGCATTCTTATTAACACACACAAGAGATTTATGATACAGTAAATGAATAAACATACTCTGTTAAGTTCAAATGATTTGCTCTATGGATTTTCTTTCACTAAAAGCTGATCTTCTTAAAGGGAGACTCATCATTCTGAGTTTATATACTCTCTTCTTAAGTATGAGCCAATATTATTCTACTTCTTGGCCCTCTCCCTTCCCTGAACATTTGTAGTCAGGTGAAGTGAGTCTGAAGTGATCCAAAGGCAATCCTGAAATGAATGCAAAAGGTGATAGATCAGCTGAGCTAAGTCCTCCTGAGTGTGGGGGTGTGGGGTATGGGTCGGGCTTGCCTAGAGGCTCCCAGCCCTGGACCTGCCTCTTTGAGCCATCGCTTAGCCTTCTGGAAAGCCCAGGATGCCGCTGCCAGCTGGCCCTCCCCAAGCCTGGCTCTGAGAACTGGGATGCTGTGTGTGGGTTCAGGGCATCCATCATCTGGAGAGGCCGCAGAAGGCCTGCTGCAGCGGTAGGGCTGGATTTGAGTCCATGTAGGCGGGGAAGAGAACCACACATTGGGAAGTCATGTGAGCTGGGGCTGAAACACACGAAATTGCTTCCAAGAAGGGGGGAGCCCCATTCTAGCTGTCATGAGAGCCTGAGAAGGGAGAAAAAAGCTGGAGAGAACAGCAGGGGCAGTTGGTACAAGACCTGCACCCTTACCTTAATCACAGGAGGTGTCATCTGGTAGATAGGATAACACATCTTTTCTGAGTTCCCCTAAGAAGGCAGCAGTGTGGGACAGAGGAGAAAGCCAGGACTTTCAATCATGGTTCGCCACCTTGTCTACTGACTGGGGTCACCTAGAAGCTTTGAGATCTGGCGCCTGGTCTCTGTATACAGAGATTCTGTCTTCATCATCTGGGGCACAGGCTGAGGGTGGGGCTTTGGGGGAGCCACCCAGCTTATTCTGAGTCTCAGCCAAGTTGAGATCCATCGCTCTGGAGCCTGGCAGCTGATTAGAACTCTGCTTACCAGCTGTGCGCTCAAGGGGGCTTTACCGAATGCTTAGGGCCAACCTCATCAGGCATGGCAAGCAGAGTACTTAAGGTCCACCCTGTTTTTAGCTGTCCACATAAATATTTTAATTATTTTTCTAAATCAGGAGAAAAAAAATTAAACACAATTCAGTCTGGGTCATATTTGTCTTCATGCCAGTATAATTGTAAAATATAAGTTTTATTTATTCATTTTTTTTTTGTGGAGGAGGGAGCCCAAGAACAGCATAATACCACTCCTGCTGGGCCTCACCATGCCAATCTGTAAAATAGGGGTTGCTTTGGAATTTTATAAAGATCTTTAATTCTCACTGGAATGAAGGGACCTTGAGCACAGCGGGCACTGTCTCATATGTATTTGCAAGATACAGAAAGTACATTCCATGCAGAAAAGCTAACCACAGTGCTTCACACACTGCAGATGTAGAGTCAACATTGCTTGTTTTGGGCCGGGTGGGGCAGTCAGGCTAGTGCTTCAAGAAATCAAATCTTTGCCCCACGTGTGGAAGTGCTCTCAAAGAACATCTTTCTGTGGTTTCCAAATCTGTTCCATCATCAAGGTCACCCAGGGAACCTCGTGCCAGATCTCCTAAATTAGCATATCTAAGGGCAACGAGGCATGGGTGTATGTATGGAGTAAATACACACTAATCCCAGATGAAGTGAAGAGTGAACCAAATTTGGGAATCACTGCTTCTTAATTTCCCATATCTCTATGGTTTCTCCACGTCCACTCCTGATCCTCTCCACCCTGTTGTGCCCCACAGACAGATTCACAGAAACTGCATCCATGGGTTCCCTTCCCTTCTGGCTTCCGGTTGGGTTTGGCTCATGGGTGGTACTGCAGGAAATAGACAGTGAGAGGGGAGTGAGGTGGGTATAAACATTTGTCTTTGTCTTCCTCATCCCATAATCTGGCACCAGCTGTGTTCTGTATAAGGCGCTCTCCTACAGCAGTAGCTCTCTACAGGTTCTGGAAGAGAAGCTTCCATGCAGCTGAAAGCCTGAGGGCACTTATGCCATTCCTCCTTTGGTCTCCATCACTTTCTCCCTTGTAAATAGGCCTCTCATTAAATCGTCTTCAATGGCCTCTTCTGGACTGTGCCACATCTTTCCTGCTGGGATCCTGGGTTCCTTAATCCTATATGTGATTTTCGTTTGCAGGTATTCCTACAGCCTTAATGTGATCACCTTCAGGGTGTGGAAACTCAAATACAATATCAACACTTATGTTATGTTATTACAGTTTACTTTCTTGGCTTTTTTTTTTTTTTTAACTAACATGTATGCTTTGCTTCTGTGTATTACTACTGTCTGCTTTATCCCTACGGCAAATGTATGGTATTGTTATTATCAGCATTGTTTTAGTTGAAGAAATTGAAGCACCATGAAAGGAAATTAACTTGCTTCAGGCCGCCCTCAAGTGAACGGTAGAGTCCAGGTCCCACATCACAACCCCTGCTCTCCCAGGCCCAGCATTCTTGGTGAATTCACATAAATTCCTCAACACCCAGGAAGGAGGCAGCTGTCATCTTCACCTCTTCTTAGTTTTCTCACCTAGAATTTACTTTTCACAAGTTGGCTAGCTATGGCTTCTGGCTTGTAGACTTTGAATGCACCCTACCTTGCTGCAACTTCTGGAGAGGACTTTATTGAATAATTTTTTTCTCGTGATTGATGGCTTGAAAATTCATGCCATGAATCTGGGGGCAGCAGATTTTTCTTCTTGTTGCTGAGGCAGCACTGTAAAATGTAATGTACAGCCACATCAGAGTGGGTATTTTCCAGGAAAAATGCCTGCTTCTACTTAAGTTTTATGGGGGTCCCCAAGTAACATCTTCGGAGTACACACATAGCTTTCCTGGTTGAATCTTTCCCAGAGATATTCAACAGACCAAAAGGCACACCATCCACTCTAATAGATGAAGAGGGAGGCAGGAATCTTTTAAAGAGGAAATGGCACACTTTTTTTCTTTTCCTTAACTGTTTGTTGGCAGATGTTAGTGTGAGCATGCAAGCCTAGAAATAATTATGTACCATTCCAGGAATCATTTATAAACCTGGATGTTTAGATGAGACCTAGAAAAAGGGTCTCATCATTCTGAAAGAGAAAAATTGGATATGTGGTCTGACTTGTCTCCCTTTTGCAAGTTATTTAACTTTTTCTGGGCCTCAGTGTCCTCACTTGAAACTTGAGATAATAATACCTACTTACAGGGAAATTAGAAGGACTATGTCAGATAAAAGAAGTCAGCACACTACACAAATGTAAATCTCTCTTCTTGTGGTCTTTTGAAGCACATGATTTTAAAATATTTTGTGTTGAGTTTTGCATCTTATTTGGTCCCTTGGACACATTTCTGTTTGTCCCCTGCAAATATATTATCCAAGTGAAGCCAGACCTGGTGATGAAGACAAAATTTTCACTCAGTCCAATCACTCGAATTGTTGATGAGCAGAGCATACTGATATGTGAAAAGGCCAGACAGAGTGAGAGTGAGACACACTAAGGTTTGGATCTCAGTTCCATTTTTACTAGCAATGTGGCCAGGTTAGGTGGCGTCATTTGCAGCACCCAGTGGAAATGCAAAGTCCTTTTTTCAGAGTTTATTAAGAATTGAAAGCAGCAAGAGCATTAAGACAGTCACACTGGGGCCACTTCCGACTGTGGAGCCCTGTGCAATATCATACAACCTTGTGAGTGACCTTGAGGAGCTCATTTAACTGCTCTGGGCCTTAGTTTTCTCATCTTTAAAATGAGAGTGACTGTCTGGCCAAGCTGTAATGCTAACGCATCCAACAGGCACAGCCTTGGCATGTGTGGGGTTTGATGAGCAGAGCTGTTTCTCTGTCATTCACAGTCCTTAACAGCATCATCGGCTTAGGGATTATGAGCATTGCTGCTCCTTCTTTGATTCATTTCTTGAATGAATCACTTTTACTAGCATGATGGGCAAGGACTTTAATAAGGCTAAAAATCCAGATCTAGACAGAATGAGGTGAGGGTAATCCTTGTTACCAAATGTTGATTATTATGAACTATTATGATTAAGTTCAAAATTAGCAGCACAAACAACAACACACTTAAAGACGAGTTGGCTTGTTGACAGATTTAAGCAAAGAAACAAGACATAACTTCATTGGGCATTAGATTCTTAGTGGGAATGTGAGGTCATCAATATTCAGAGATGGGCAAATTCTAGCTCACAGACCAAACCTAGCTCACTACATTTTTTTTTAAATAAAGTTTTATTGGAACACAGCCATATCTGTTCATTTACATATTGTCTAGCCACATCCATTCATTTACATTTACATACATATTACATTTACATATCCATTCATTTACATATTTACATATTTACATATCATCTACTACTTTAGTGATAGAGTTGAGTAGTTAAAACAGAGACCATTTGTTCCACAAAGTTTAAAATATTTACAATCTAGACCTTCACAAAAAAACTTTGTGAAGCCTGATTAATACAGTCTGCAGAGTTGTTGTGGGTAGAATAAAGTATTAGAGGAGAACGAATTGTGCTTTGTAAAGAGAATAGCATTGCACAAATCCAATAACTGATTAGCCCTTAATATTGACTACTGCGGTGTTGCATTTACTCTAAGACTGCTTGATGCTTGAAGAAAATCAAAAAATATGCAAGATGTAATTAAGTGATCAGACAATACTTTATTGGGTACTAATTATGGGCAAAGCAGCTTGATAGCTATCACCTCAGAGATGCAGTTTGGTTTGCCCAATAGCTGGAGTGCCACAACAGTGCTGCTGGTGGAAAAAAAAAAGGAAAAAGAAAAATTTTTTTAAAGTATTCTTTCTTCAAAAAAATCAAAACTTCTCTATTTCATGTAGCCTCCTCAGCTATGATATAGTTAAAATCTCAGCTATGCTTTTCCTAGGGGGGAAATTCTAGTTCTTTGGGAAAGCTGCCAATTCCCGACACTAGAGCCCTTGGGTTTTGGGGTAGTGATAAAGAGATCCACATTCTCCTTTGTTATGAAAGGTTAAATTTCCAAATTGAACTTTAGGAGCATATAGATATTAAATTTTGTTGCTTCTCTGCAGATGTGCTAAAAACCTCAATAAAGGTATTAACATGAGCTTTCTCGGTCCCCTGTCCCCCACCACATGCACCCCTGTTGAGATCAGGGTGAATATTCGTAGTGCACACACAGAAGCCAGACCGTAGGAGCAAGACAGTGTGCTGCGATGCTCTTGGCAGGTCTCCATCATTGTTCCAATGGGCAGGATGCCCTGGGGAGACTCGCTGCAGGGAGGCTGTGGCCAGGGCTTCTGTCCAAAGCACAGCCAATTCTTCCATTTCCAATCACTTGACCACCGGCTCTTTCATCTACAAACCTGGCCCCTTTGCCAGACCATCCTCCATTCTGCCAAATTTGAATAACAGGCTCTGGTTCAAGCACACCTTCCTCTGAGCAGGGATTCACATTTCCTTCTCGGGCACAGAGCCACAAGCTGAAACCGCTTTTCTTCCTGGGATGAGGCTGTGGTGACCGATGGTTAGAGCTCTCTTCTGGGTCTCTGTCAACACTTGCAAATAAATTGACTGAATTCAGTGAGAGCAATAAAAAAAAACAGTTTAATTGGTAAAGCATCTCACTTTCTTGGACCAGTGATGATAGTCTGCTTTATTTAAAAATAATGACCCCTCTCTTTAAGGCTGTGTAGACGCATGAGGGTACTAAAATGTTTCTGATCACTGTAGCAAAACTCCACCTCTTAGGAGAAGAGTTCTGGTCTCATAGTCCCACTCTCATGTCTGTCAAGTTTGGGTGATGATAACCACTTCTTGCTCATCTTATAAGGATATTATGAAAACGTATGAGATCATGTCTCTGAGCAGAGATCTAGAAGAAAAGCTCAGAGCCTGTTATCACCTCCCCTTGTTCTCCACTTTTTCCTGACCTCTTATTTTCTCCACCTTTGCTCATAGAATTTCATTCCTAGTGAGAAGAAAGTTCCCTGTGGCAATCTCAGCTCCTACCCTACATCTTTCCTGAGGGCATGTTCATTATAAGCCAAAGATGTACCAAAAAATGGTGTGCAGTAACCAGCACTCGATGTTTACACTGGAGAGAAGGAATTTTTGTTCTTAGAGTGCAGCAAGCACATGCATTATTGAAACATTATATAACCATAAAATTGAGGTCATATCTCCCCGTGGGATATTCTCCAACTTCTCTCTAATACCACTGTGTACTCGCCAACCCCTTTCAGGTGTGGATTCTTTGCAAACACACTGCTCTTCCGTCTCTATTTTTCCCCCAACACTCCTTCTCTGCAAAATTTCCCTCTTGTGACATTATTTCCTTTGACAATCTTTCCAGTGGAACTAGCTTATTTTGCACTCTGCTGAGCACCTTGTCGTCTGGATCCCTGTGAAGGGTGCCCCCTAGGAGAAAGATCCCCCTACTTCTTCCTCTGGGAACCCCATTTCTATTCCCCCCCCATCTTCACCTCCTTCTCTCTTGATGAGAAGCTGTCTTATGCATTTTCTCCAAGGCTGAGACATGTTGTGCTCTTGGTTTTAACTGGAACATCACCAGTTAGGTTTTGCCCTATGTTCTTGAAATGTTGACCTATTTCTTCCTATTGAATAGTCCATTCAGCTTACAAATATGCTCCAGATAGGCACATGCATCTATATTTTCATCTGTGTCCACATTTACATCTTTATCAAGACCTTTTAGAAATTTACAAAATTGATTTGGGAAAACAAAGTGAAGATAGATATACTACAAAATTTAAAAGGAGTTACACTTGAGGTTGATGATACTACTAGATATTTAAAAAATGCTTTAAAACAGCAACAGTTAAAATTGTCATGCTAGGCCACATAGGCCACCAAAACTTGCATTGAATGAATAAATGAATTAATATATAATTATAATTGTCTATTATAATGTAATATAAAATTTTTAAAAGAATAAACATCTAATGTATATTTTAGAACCATTAAATCTTGAATAAAATTAACTCCACGTCTCATAGCATACAAAATGAATTCCAAACTTATTAGAGTTAAATTATAAACATTGAATTATAGAAAACATTTTCAAAACTTCACAGAAAATCAAATATCATCAGATTTCTAGAAATTATAGAAAAGTCACAAGCTTAAAGCTCAGTAAAGCCAGGCTCGGTGGCTCAGCCAGTAATCCCGTGCCTTGGGAGGCTGAGGTGAGTGGATTGCCTGAGCCCGCAGGTTCGAGACCCGCCTGGGCAACTTGGTGAGACCTCATCTCTACAATAAATCAAAAAATTAGCCAGGCGTGGTAGCGCACGCCTGTAATTCCAGCTACTTGGAAGGCTGAGGCAGTAGGATCACCGGAGGCCAGCAGGTCAAGGCTGCGGTGGCCGGGAGCGGCCACTGCACTCCACTCAGGGCGAGAGTGAGACTCCAACTTAAAAAAAAAAAAAAAAAGCTCAGTAAATTACACTTATGAGACTAAAATATTTTATGTAAGATAATGAAAAACTAAAGGAGAATTAAAATCATTAAATATAAAAAACATTTATAGTAATAAATATAACAGAGAAAGTAGTTGTACCTATAAAACAATGTTTTCATTTTTCAATATGTGAGAAAAGTTTTTTTCATTTGCAAGCTGACAGTTTATTTGCCAATATTTTTATATTTTTCTTATTAATTTGTAGAAATTTTTGTACATTATATACAGTAAATCTTTGCTATAAATTTTGCAAATATATTTCTTATTTTTTCAATTGCCTTAAAAATTACATTATGGTTCTTTACATGATTATGAAATACAAATCTATCAATTATTTTATTTATAATTTCTACCTTTAGTGCCATGCTTAAAAGACCTTCTCTACCTCATAATTACATAAATTCACCTATTGTTTTGTCTAAACTTTACTTTTAATTTCTTTTTTTTTGAGTCGGGGTCTCACTCTGTCACCCAGGCTGGAGTGCAAAAGCATGACCACATCACATTGCAGCCTTGACCTCTGGAGCTCAAGTGATCCTCCTGCCTCAACCTCCCAGCCTCAGATGGGACTACAGGAGCATGCTATCATGCCTTGCTAATCTTTTTAATTTTTGTAAGGGCAAGGTCTTGCTGTGTTGCCCAGGCTGGTCTCAAACTCCTGAATTCAAGCAATCCTCCTGCCTCGGCCTCCCAAAGTACTGGGATTATAGGTGTGAGCCACTGCACCTGGCCTACTTTTAATTTTTATAATTATTGTCCTGACATTACTTTTTGACTAATCTATCAATATGAAATTCCATCTTTACCATTTTATGCCAATATGCACATAAAAACACATATCCACACTAGTCTGATTTTTAGAATTTTTGCTCTGATCCATTGATTCTGGTGCTGGCTCCAAGTTCAGATTTTCTGAAGCTTAGTGATAAATGTTAACATCTAGCAGGGTAAGTTCTACCTTTTCTTTCATGCTTACTTTTCTGCCAAATATTCCTTTACAATTTTGAGTGGGATTATGCTACATGAATGGATTAGGTTATGGGACAATTGAGGAGAACTGGGCATGGTTAGATGTGCCTGTAATCATACAGATGGGCTCCAGGCTTTCTGATGTTCAACTTGGCAATGTAGATGAGGGATCTTAAAAATATGAACTTGAGAAAAACAAAACAACAACAACAGAAACACAAAACCATGAACTTCCTGAGACCCAGCAATGTGGGTTTTTATCATTAATTCTAAGTAAATAATTAAAGATGTGCTCAATAGATAAACATAGATATCTTATCTGTAGCTTGTCATGTTTAAACAATGGTAATACATAAATGTCCAGTGGTGGGAGATTGGCTGAATAAACCAGGTTATACTCATATAATGAAATTCAATAGAAACTTATTAAAGACCATGAACAATTGTTAAGCCTTCTAGGAAGTGAGTTTAAAACAGTATTGTGATTCTGTGTGGTTGTAAGTTATTACATATGACTAAACACACAAATCATAGATAGATAGACACAGTAATGTGCTGATCAATGTTTAACAGCCAGCTGTTTGGGAGGGAAAAAACCTGGATTTGTAGACTTTGCTATTTTTTGTGAGTAAATATACCCGCCATGGCTGATTTTAAGGTACTAACATTATGTCACTGAATGTAGAGTTGAGAAGAATGCAGAACAGAATCCCTAGCTGTCTCCAACTCTCCACTGGATGAAAAAAGAGAGAGAAAGAAAGAGGAAGAGAGAAATACAACTACATAAAACCTAAGGGAAGGTGGAAAACGAAGTAGCCCCGCAGTGAGCATCTGATGTCAAGTCCCTACAGGTAAAGCGTCTCATCAGATACCAAAGAGACAGCTGAACTTCTCTGCATCCAAAATGATAGGAATTATGTGGAGGACCAGGAGAGAGAGCAGTTGAGAGAGTGGAAGAGTGAGAGAAAGAAAGCGAGGATGAGCAGTGGTGGCAGGTCTGTCCTCAAAGTCCAAAAGCAACTAAGAAAAGATTAGGAGCCGTGCTATCTAACACTGAATTACAGTTATCTGAGTTTCTGTAAGGTAGATTCCCTTTGTCTCCAGAATTCCTTTGGTCTGCCTACTGTAGGCTTATGTGTGTTTGTGTGTGTGCATGTGTGTGTGTATGTATAAAGGGAAGCTTTGAGCAAGACAGTGACATGATTGGATTCACCTATTAAAAATACCTTTCTCTTCTGCCATTGTGGAGAGGAGAATCTATAGAGAGGAAAGGGTGACAGCTTGGAGCAGTAGCCCAAGCAAAGATGTTGGTGGCCCTTACAGTGTAAGAGCGCAGGGGTGGTGAGAAGCGGCAGTATTAATGATGCATCTGGAAGGTACAGCCACCAGGATTTGCTGAAATTCTCAGGCAGCCAGACTGGCACCGTTGTGCAGACTAGTGTCCAAGCATCCCGATTTAGGTTGCTTTAAGTGAACTGTTCTTTGTAGGAGTAATTATATTTTATTATCCCTGTGCTATGCAGCACATGCCTCCTATAAAATGCATTTAAAGGGCTAATCCAGTCCCTTGAGAGGCATAGCTTTGACTGTATCATTCCCTAGCTCAACAACCCTCCATCGCTCCCAATGGCTTCCTGTAAAGTCCACGCTCTATGAACTGGTCCTGACCTACTCTTTCAGGGCTTCTTAGAGGACCTCCTTTCAAGACACCCTACCTCCATCAAACCATTTCCTGTTCCCATTATATTTACCCTGGTTTGGCAGACTATATGACTGTCAAAAAATGTACTGTGCCTCCCTACTTACTCATCCCTGGGGGAAAATTATACTTCCCATCCCACAGACACTGACCTTGACCAGGTGACTTGGATTTATCCGGTAAAATTGGAGCAGAAGCCTGAAGAGCCATCCATGGTTCTGTCCTCATTTTTTTTTCTTTTTTGCCTGTCTCAAGAGGCCAATTTGTCCCCAGCAGACAGAGAGCTGCGAATGATACTATCAACCTAGCTGAAAGATTCAAGCAAGAATCCTGACACATTTTGAAGAGAAAGGCTAACTGAGGTGTTTGCTTCTGGAAACTGAGCTTGCTCCTTCACTCTACCCTGCTGATCCTACTGTCCTGACAAGCAGGTTTAGGAATAGTGGGGGTTCTGCCCAGAGGTCTGGGCAGGCCTTGAATGGGAAGTCTCGTGTCCTCATGGATGGGCGCTAGGATGGTTGTCCTGGAAGTTGGAGAATTGGTCACAAGGAAGGGCTCATGCTTCTTACCTTCTGCGGTGTGTGGTGCACTGTTCACGTGACAAAGCCAGCTTAGAGAGAGGTGCCTTATCTCCCCACCCCAGGGTGAGCTTCCACATGGCAGGACTCACGCTGTCCCTGGGACCCATCTTCTTGTGCCTGGAGATGGCTTCACTAGTCATCGGGCAGTGTGCCAAATCCTTGCCAGTAAAGCAAGGGAAGGCAGCTGGGAAGAGGAGATTCTCCAGCCAGACTTCCTAGGTCTGAATCCTGCCTCTGACACCAGCTATGTGTTCCTGAACAATCTGCTTCACCTCTCTGAGCCTCACATCCTTGTCTGTAAAATGGGCCGATAACAACAGTACTTACCTCATCGTGCTGTTAAAGGGATTAAATGGACTAATGTCTGTATAGCCCTTAGAACTGTCCCTTGTGTTTTCTCAGTTTTTGTTAACTAAATGTTTCCTTCTTATGAAGACTGATAATCTAGCTTTTCCAAGGTTGATGAAATTTTGTGTTTTCCTGTTGGTGGGAATGTAAACTAGGATAACCTCTGTGGAAAACAGTTCGGTGATTCCGAAAAGACCTAAAAATTGATCTTCCATATGACCCCACAATTTCCCTTCTGGGAATATACCCAGAGGAACTCAAATCATTCTATGAAAAAGATACCTACACATGCATGTTTATTGCAACATTATTAACAATAGCAAAAATATGGAACCAACCGTGCTGCTCAACGACTAGTGAAAGAGGACTGGATTTTTAAAAAATGTGGTACATATACACGATGGAATATTATGCAGCCATAAAGAAGGGCAAAATTATGAACTTCGCAGCAACTTAGATGGACTTACAGTCTATAATACTGAGCGATCGATCACAGAAACAAAGAACTGAATAGCACATGTTCTCGCTCATACGCAGACCTTGCACAATTATCATAATACTATAAGAAAAGGCTTGGCAGTAGTGGGAAACTGCTGGGGAGGGGCAGGATTGGCAGTAGTGGGAAACTATGGGGGAGGGGCACACCTCATCAACAAGGGTACCTGCATAATGAACATTTTGCCTAACCTTGAATTGTACCCCAATCTTTAAAATAAATTTTTTTTAAAAAAAGAAAGTTTGTGTTTTCTAATACCTCATAAATTACACAGAGCTAGAGAATTGTTTCTGATTAGATAGGATCGGGTTAGCTTTATTACATAAAGTACAAGGGTCAGACCTAGGAACAAGGGACTGAAATTCGTTCATGCATTCTTTCATCATTCAGCAGATATTTATTGAGAGTCACACTATACTAATTTCTCAGATTACAACAATGAACAAAGCAAGGAAGGGCTCATGCTTCTCACCTCTTGCAGCCTTTGGTGCACTGTTCACGTGACACAGCCAGCTTAGAAACAGGTGTCCAGCATCCCTGCATTTTTCCTACCCTTGTGAAGATGTTTTATAGTGGGGCTGGGGGAAGACAATGAACAAGATAAATAGAATAGACATCCTCTGTTCAATGAGGACAAAAGCAACTAAAATCAGGGAAGGGGAAGGAGACTGCAAATTGGCATGAGTGAGTCCAGCAATTGAAAGACTTGCTTAGAAAGGCAGATCTTTAAGGCAGGTCATACCCAGCAAACTTCTGTGCACCTTGGACAGCCAAGGAATCTAAAATCAAGCTCTCCTTTCTTAATCCTCCTGACCTCAGGTGATGCAAAGCAGATGACTGTCTCAACTCTTTCTGCACACACCCAAGCTAAACATTGAACTTGGAAGTTCTTGGAAGGACGCAGATGCTGGGCCAGGGAAAGCAAACCGAATGGACCAAACCTGCATTGGCTGAATTCAGTTTTGAAAACTACATTTCTAATCTTAATTAGAAGCTGCGCTGACTGAAAGTTCCCTGCCCAGAGGACAGTTGACTAAACGATTCACGAGGAAATAAAAAAAAAAAGCCTGAAGCAGAGATGGTAGATGAGTTCTCCTTCTGAACTCTCCATGTGGAAATCCCAGGGTGTTCAGGAAGCGCGAATAATTACACAAGAAGACCATGCCAAGGGGAGCACAGCCCTAGCATTGTGTTCTCAGCTTCTAATGTGAATATGAATAAATCCTACCTCTATGGCTTGAGAACTTCTGGGTTTATTTATCATTTCTTCTGCAAATCTCCCTTGGATCCCAGTTTTAGAAGCCCTGTCATTTGTCATTAAGACTCGTTGCGCGCGGGAAAGAAGCCTGGCTTCAGATGGAAAGACTTGAAGGGAGGGCTTGCTTGGGCTGTGCCTGGCAGCGCTCTCTCCTCAGCCTTTACTCTACCAGCACCTGTCTCCAGGACCTAGTGGACAGCAGGGCTCCCTGGCGGTGTGTTGGAGGGGGAGTGGCTTGATGCCACAGATCCCAGAGCAAGAGGAGCTCCCCGGAGCCACGATGACCCAGCTACTGCCCACTGCCTCGACGCTGTCTCGCTACAGCATCCCCGGGAGCCATGCTCAGAGCCACCCATGTGAAGCTCAAGTCCTTGCCTGTTTTCAGAATGCAGCTGAGGAATGATACTGGCCACACTAGAGAAGAGAACAGTGGGCTTTTCTCCGTGGAGGGTTAGCAGAGCAGTTTTACCAATTTGACTGAGGACCCACATCGGATTAATTTCACCGGAACCCACAGTGGTGTACAGACTTTTTTGTATCAAGGCCCGAGAAGTGTGAGGGAAATATTGAGAAAACACAAAATTATATTTTGAGTACAGCCTGGTTTTTAGCCCTTTGTACCTTTAAAGCCAAAAATCAAGCATTGCTTCTAGCAAGGTGTGTTGGACAGGTAAGGAAACTTAAGTAACCAAGAGGGTGTATAGGCAAAGACACTGTATTGGAGGCATCGGAACAGATCACACACATACAAGAGACTCAAGTGTTTGTTAGGTTTTTGGTCAGGTCTGCCATTGTACATGAAAGTTTCAATATTCAGCCAGGAGTGGTGGCACATGCCCGTAGCCCCAGTTATTTGGGAGGCTGAGGCAGGAGGATCCCTTGAGCCCAAGAGTTCAAGGTTGTAGTGAGCTGTGACTGTGCCACTGCAGTCCAGCCTGGGTGACAAAGCAAGACCCTGTCTCTCAAGAGAAGAAGGAGGAGGAGGAGGAGGAAGAAGGGGGAGGGAGGAAGGGAGGGAGGAAGGAAAAGTTCCAATTTTGCCTAATACAGGAAAAGAAATCAAATTCCTTATTGTTCTTTACAGATTTCTTCTTCAAGTCAGTACTTCTGTATGGGGTTCTAACTTTCTCTAGCCAATCAAGTAGAGCAAAGTCCTGATAGCACCTGCCTGGAGATGTCACACACACCTCATGGTACCCTGCACCCCACCTCCTGAGAAGCTGTTATGATGACTACTTCTGAAAGTCTCAGGAAGCCAGCAACCAGCCCTAACATCACTGCATTCTAGGCACTACCTATGATGGTTTAACTTAGGTGTCAACTTGGCTGGACCACAATGCCCAGATTATTTGGTCAAACATTATTCTGGATGTTTCTGTGAAGGTGTTTTGGGATGAGATTAACATTTATGTTGGTGAACTTTGAGTAAAACAGATGACTCTTTATAACATATGTGAGATTCATCCAATCAGATGAAAACCTGAATAGAATATAGATTGACTTCACCCTACCCACTTTAGCAAGATGGAATCCTGCCAGCAGATGACCTTTGAACTTGGACTACAACTCTTCCCTGGGTCTGCAACCTGCTCTCCTACCCTGCAGATTAAACTTGTACTTCTACAATCACATGAGCTATTTCCTTCAAATAAATCTTTATCTACCTATCTATCCATCCATCCATCCATCTACATACATACTATAGGTTCTGTTACCTTGGAGAACCCCAACTAATATGCTGCCCAAGAGTTCCCATAAAGATGGGACTTTTATTGTCAAGGATAAAGATAATATATAAAATCATGTACATCATATATTGTAAGGTCTCTCATAACTGTAGATATCTTGGTGAGCATTCTTCCAGATAGCCCCATATGAGCACATATTCATTCACACATAACATGTAGACAACTTTTAGAAGGTATCACTGTGTATGGCTATTCTATAAGTTGCCTACTGCATTAAACAACATGTCACAAAACCATCCTTATCACATGATGATCTTTACATTTCTATTAAATGGCTCCTATAGACCATTACAGATTTGAGTCCCATTTTGAAAGATGCAGGGATTATGCCTAGTGTTTAACTACTAAAAATAATTCTGTGATAACCCGCTTTCCGTATACCTTTTTCCCATCTGGATGCTCATCTTGGGGGAAGTTTCTTGAAGTGGGACTGTTAGATCACAGGTGTATACATTTTGCATTTTGATGCAGTGCCAAACTACGCAGAAAAAGGGATGTGATGACTTATATGTCACAGACAGAACAGAAGAATGCCCAGCTGCCACACACTTTCTAACACTGGAATCCAGGGCTCTGATGAGTTAAGACCAAACCTTGCCCAGTCATGACGAGCGCCTCTTGTCCCCTCCCTGCCTTCCCCCACTCACTGTCCACTCTGGCTCTCACTCCAGCATTCCTGCATCTTTCCTTTTTAACCAGATATTCCCTTTTCACCTACCCCAATGGGTTTCATTCTCTCTCCCCTTCACCTGTCATTGCCCTGTCTTCAGCTCTGTCCACAGCTACTACTTTCCAGGCCACCCAGGTCAAGGAAGGCCCACAGGATGTCTCCGGTCACCACCGATCTGTACCCACAACCCTCACTTCGTTCTCTCCTGGGTCCCCGGCATGTTCTCTCTTTATTTGACAATGTCTGTATCCTGGCTTGTCTTCTTCCCAAAAACTCCTTGAGGGCAGATACCTATCTCATGGATATTTAGACTCTGCAGCAGTTCTTCCCAGTGCAAGGGGACCAGTAAATATTCAATGACCTGTCTTGACAGATGCCTCAGTCACTGGCGGTCCTACCTGGGAGGCAAAGCAAAGGGAGCCTCTGTCAGCTTTCTCAGCCACCTCAGTGATATTTTTGGTGAGAAGAGGTGGGAGGTTTGGGTGAGGGAGACACAGTTAGTGCAACCTTGGGTGAACGGAAGACTGTTTTCACTTTCTTCCATCTGCCAGTGCCACGTAAATAATGCTCCAAATCTCTAACACCTCTGGATCCCTGCTCTACCCTGGAGATCTGGTTTGAGCTGGGTATGAGATGTGCCCTAGGATTCTAGAACCACTTGAATTGGCAGCATCTGGCCCAGGATGACTCCCGCGTAGCTGGAGTTGCCAAGTGTCCTGTGGTGCTGGCACCTAATGTTCTTCCTGACATCTGTTTGAAAAACACAAATGAAGATAACTGCTCAAGTTCAAAGGTGAAGTCGTGCAGATGTCTTTACCCATATCTAAGAGACAGGAGAAAACGTCTCTTCATTAGTAAATGAAGCAAAATCTACTATATCCTCACCAAAGATATCAAACTGCAGCCAGAAACCAATTCAGACACTGGAGAGGCCCCTGGAAAAGCCAAAGCTGACTTCAGAGGTCACTCGCTCCTCTCTCTGGACTCTCAGGGGTGACTGTGACCTCCTAGCGGCTGTTACCTCTGTGGGTCAGCACAGAGGACCTGGAACTTCACGCACAGCAACTGCCTCTACCTGCTCACACTGTTGTCCACAGCAGAGATCAGGGAGTGCGAGCTCTAAGTTAATTTTGCACACCCAGTTCTGCTTGTTGCTGGAGATCACATTTGACTATGCAAATACTGTCCCCTAGTGGGAATTTATAGTAATGCCCTGAGAAATCTCAAACCTCACAGGTGGAAGGGATCTTGGAATTCTGTCCAATTAATTCTCTCATCTCATAGTTGAGGAAACTGAGGCCCAGATAGAAAAAAGTGACTGTCGCAAAGTCACAGGTTAAGTGACAAATTTAGGACTAAACTAGAAACCTCAATCACCACCCTGTAATTTGTAACATCTCTGATTACAACAAATGACAATATTTTCTGGGAAAGCTAGACAGTTCTCGGGTGAAAAAAATACTCTTAAAAAAGCGGCTGTCCACTTAGTTTTGCTCTATTCAGAACTAGGCCCTCGAGGGTTTTTTTTTTTTTTTTTGGTCTTGTTTTGTGTTTGTTTGTGCTTATGAGAAATACTGTAAGTGCAAATTCTATTAGAGAAGTCATTGTCTTTTGCTTTGCTCTTTATATGCAATTTTTTATAATGGTTATTTATCATTTTTACAAAAGCCACAAACAATTTTCAAAAAGTAAATCATAGCAAGAAAAAATATATATACTTCTTAAAACATTTAATTTGTAAAAACAAGACTGGGCACCGTGGCTCAGCCCTGTAATTCCAGCACTTTGGGAGCCAGAGGTGGGAGGATTGCTTGAGCCCAGGAGTTCGAGACCAGCCTAGGCAACATAGTGAGACCTCGTCTCTACAAAAAAAAAATTGAGTAGTCCCAGCTACTCAAGAGGCTGAGGAGGAAAGATCACCCAGGAAACTGAGGCTGCAGTGAGATTTGTGCACTGCAGGCACTCCAGCCTGGACAACATAATAAGACCAACTAAAAAAAAAAAAAAAAAAAAAAAAGGTGGGCCGGGCTTGGTGGCTCCGACTGTAATCCCAGCGCTTTGGGAGGCCAAGGTGAGTAGATTGCCTGAACCCAAGGGTTCGAGACCCGCCCAGGCAACTTGGAGAGACCTCATCTCTACAATAAATCAAAAACTAGCCGGGCATGGTAGCGCGCGCCTGTAGTTCCGGCTACTCGGAAGGCTGAGGCGGAAGGATCGCCGGAGGTCGAGGCTGCGGTGGCCGGGAGCGGCCACTGCACTCCAGTCTGGGCGATGGAGTGAGACTCCAACTCAAAAAAAAAAAAAAGTGAAAACAACTGTTCTTTCGTGTTTAAAATTTGGGAATTGTTGCTATCTTCTGAAGCAAAAAAAAATAAAAAAGCCCGTACTCAGTTTACTTACATACTTTCTTTTGCCTTCTTTATTTCTATTCCTCCCGCCCTCCCTCCCTCCTTCCCTCTTTTCCTTCCTTCCTTCCTTCTTTCTTTCCTTCCTTCCTTCTGGCAGAGTCCCACTCTGCTCCCAGGAGTGCAGTGGTGCTGTGACAACTCCTCGCTGTGACCTCACACTCCTCCTGCTTCAGTCTCCTGAGCAGGTGGGACTGCAGGCGCCCACTACCACACCCAGTCAATTTGTTCTTGTATTTTTTGTAGAGACAGGGTCTGTTATTCTACCCAGACTGGTCTCAAACTCTTGACCTCAAGTGATCCTCCTGCCTCATGTATCACATGCTAAGTGGAGAGCTGGGCAACCCTCAAAACAGCTTCACTGTCTCTCTCAGTCCCCTACCCTGGTTGTGAATTTTGCTCAGGACTCCAGCCTATGCTGAACTGCAGCGTTTTATTTGGTTCTCTTTATCAAAACTAACAAATTTTTTTTTTTTTGCAGGTGACTGTGGTTCATTTACTGGCATATTTGTATTCATTTCTACCGTTTTATTTTGCTCCCCCCTCCATCGTGTTTCTGTTTTGTTGACCCTCTTTTGGTTGCGTCTGTTTTCCTCCTCCTCCTCATTGCTATTCTGGAAATTCTACGTTACCAGATACCGCCAGGGCCGACGTCAGCGCCAGTAGCTGTTTCTCCAAGCACAGTCCCATTTTCATGAGGTTTCCAGGGCAAAAAATACCCCCTTACAGATTTCTGTAAACCATGTCATGTTCTAGAAAATAATGTTTTGTTTTGGTTGGATAGTGTCAAATCCAGCATTTTAAGTGAGCTACTATTTTGTCAGAAAGAAAACTCTGTTTTTTCCTCTGTTCTCTCATTTATTCATTCATTTATTCGCTCACTCACTCATTCAACAAATACTTATAGAACACCAAATAAGTGCCAGCATTGTTTTAAACGAGTCATATTGTAGGTGATGCTTTGTAGTCTACTTTTGTCTGCTTAATACATTGTGAGCACATTTTCTTGTCAATGTTTAATTTTTTTTTTTTTGAGTTGGAGTCTCACTCAGTCGCCCACACTGGAGTGCAGTGACCGCTCCCGGCCACCGCAGCCTCGACCTGCTGGGCTCCGGCGATCCTTCCGCCTCAGCCTTCCAAGTAACTGGAACTACAGGCGCGCGCTACCATGCCTGGCTAATTTTTGATTTATTGTAGAGATGAGGTCTCGCCAAGTTGCCCAGGCGGGTCTCGAACCCACGGGCTCAGGCAATCCACTCACCTCAGCCTCCCAAGGCACGGGATTACAGGCTGAGCCACTGAGCCCGGCTCAATGTTTAATTTAATTTAAAATCATTTTCAAGATTTTATATCTTTTGTTTTCATTCAGATTGATAATACATCTAATGCTCAATTATTAGACACCAAGGTTATTGCAAAAAGTGTCTATTATAATAAACCTGTGTGGAACATACTTGTGGGAAAATCTTTAAGTACAGATATGATTGTTTGCATAGGATAAAATTTTGCATGTGGCGTTTGTGTCTGCAAAGTAAATGAAAATTCAATATATTTGAATAGTGTACACTTAATTATCCAGATAATAGTTATGTTATTTGGGATGTGAAGAGACTTTTTTAAAAATTCTAAATAAAGCGAAACTAAAGACAAAGTTTAATTCAAATGACTATGTAAAATTAAAACTGTCTGAAATTAAATGGCAAGTGACAAAATGAAAATATATTTACAATGTAGAATTGGGGTTAGCAACTATAGCCCTAGGGCTAAATACTGTTTCTTGTTTTTTAAATAAAGTTTTATTGTAACATGGCCACATCCATTTCTTTATGTATTGTCTGTACTGCCTTTATACAACAGTGGCAGAGTTGAGTAGCTGTGACAGAGACAACATGGCTTGCAAATCTTAAAATATGTAAACTTTTTTATTATAAATATTGACAATTAGTCAATTACAGAAAACGTTTGCAACCCCTGATACAGAGAATAGAAACATAACATCTTTAATATATATAAA
This sequence comes from Tarsius wallacei, assembly GCA_963574415.1. Classification (NCBI taxonomy): domain Eukaryota; kingdom Metazoa; phylum Chordata; class Mammalia; order Primates; family Tarsiidae; genus Tarsius; species Tarsius wallacei. The sequence goes on along the minus strand of CAUYQG010055356.1, from coordinate 16,708 downwards.
AACTCTTGCACACCAGTTAAAAAAAAAACAACACAATTGCATAAGGATCTACTCAATATCTACTCTGTGCTGTGTCAACTGCTGGGGACAAAGTAGGAACAAGATAGTCCCTGCCCTCACAGAGCTGACATTAAAAGGGGCTCAGGCAGGTAACATAAATATATTAACCAAATGAACACAATTATATCATTCCACATAGTGATAAGTCCTCTGAAGAAACTAAAAAAATGGCAATGATAAACTGTATTGGGCTTGGGCCCTTGAATAGCCTTGGCTGAAAAACAATTTTGTCTGTGGTTCTCTGGGAAGGCCATTCAGTGGAGTTAGCATTTGAGCGTACAGTCCTTACAATCAGGATTAATTTGTAGTGTTTGGAGAGGTGTTACTACTGTAGAAAAAAATGTAGGTGCTGGTATTGTGATATGTAGCCTTCTAGGGTTGTATCCACTCATCTAAAATAGTTATACATCTAGTGAATATTGACAAATAAGATATGCTCTATGACTTATGGTACTTAAGTATACTTCGGCAATAAATTAATGATTGATCTACAAGTTATTTTAACAAATCTGCTATGATTGAATAGTTTGCTTTGCTTTTCAATTATTGTCCCCCTTACAATGTATGAAACACTTTGTGTAGAATATCCTTATAGATAACTCTTAACCTAGTTATTTTTCTTGGGAAAGCTTCCTAAAGACAAAGTTATTAGATCAGAGTAAATGCACAAGTTTCAGGCTTTTCAGGTACATTGAGAAACTGAATTTGTGGCAGTGTAAGCTTATTTGCATTTCCTCTGGGAATGAATAAGAGTATTCATTTCTCTTAGTGCCATAGAAGCATTCAACTTATTTTTAATGTGATATGGGCAAATGATATTTTTCATATTTTGTTTCTATGATTTTTTTTTGTCAAGGTCAAGCATTTATTTGTATGTTTGTTTGTATTCATCTTTTGAGAATCTTCTCTTTGAATTCTTTGCCTATTGTATTTTTACACTTTTATTGATTTGAAAAAGTTTTTTATATATTAAAGATGATAACCCTTTAGCCAATTTGTCATTTGCCTCTAAATTCTATTCACAATGGTTTTTGACAACAAAATAATTTTTGGTTTAACTCATCAAACCAACTTTTCTTTGTGATTTCTGCCTTTGATGTCATTCATAAAAAGAACTTCCCAGGGGCAACCCCTTTGGGTCCCCTCCCACTGTGGGAGCTTTTCTTTCCTCTCAATAAATCCTGCTTTCTAAAAACAAAAAACAAAAAACAAAAAACTTCCCTAATTAGCATGTATTTTCATCTACTACTTTCATGGTTTAATTTTTGAAAATTAAATCTTAGCATATTTAATATCTAATTTGGTATAACAGATAAACTGGAATTCTATATATATATTTTTTCCTTGAAATTGTTAGCCAATTGATTGAATGGCATTTACTAAATAATCTTTTCTCCTCCTCAGGAATTTGAAATCGCACCTTAGGCCAGGCACAGTGGTTCACATCTGTAATCCCAGCACTTTGGGAGAGGATTGCCTGAACCCAGGGGTTCAAGACCAGTCTGGGCAACTAGCTTAGACCTCATCATTACAATAAATCAAAAAATTAGCGGGACATGATGGTGCACACCTACAGTTCCTGCTACTTGGAAGGCTAGGGCAGAAGGATCACCTGAGCACCACAGGTCGAGGCTGCAGTGGCCATGAGCATGCCACTGCACTGGGCGACAGAGTGAGACTTCAACTAAAAAAAAAAATCACACCTTTACCATTCGCTAAGTTTACATATTTACTGGCTATTTTCTGGGGTTTTTAATTTTGTATTTCAGTGTTGGTTTCATAGTGGCAATATCATTGTAACTTTATAGATCAAAACCTTTTATTACTGTTCTCTTTTGAACTATTGCCAATCATTTTTCTTTGAGATAAAGTTTCATTTATCTTCTTTATTTTCAATTTCCAAAGCAATTTATTTGAAAATTTTAAAATTGTATTATAGATATACTTGGGACAGATTGAGAACCATATGCAAAATTTCCACTTATTCTGATTTTTTCTTATTCCTCCGTAAATGTTTCATATATACATGTGGCATATAGAAAGTGTATTCTTTGTACTTTGTGTATTGCTTGTTTTAAAATTCTTTCCCTTATTGAAATTTTCCATCAGTTATAATTAACCTTATGTTATTTATAATTTTTATGTAAATAATAACACCATCCACCCCAAAGTGCAATTTTTCACCTATTAAGTATTTGATCTTATTCATTTTTCTCGTCTTATCATAAGGGACTAAAATTCCAAACACATGTCAATTAATAATAGTAACAGGAGATATTTATAACTTGTCCCTAATTTTAATGGCAATTCCTCATGTAGTTCACTGTTAAATGCATTGTTGATTCCATTTGACATAGACAGTATTTATGCTATTAAGGAAGTCTCCTTTCATTTCTATTTTATTAACAACTTTTAACCAAAATAAATGCCGAGTCGTATAAAATTTTTTTGGGGGGGAAGGGCTGGTAGCATCTACCAGGCTATTTGTATTACTGTCCCTCTGTTGCCCTTTTACCAATTAATGTTTAAATAATCCTATCCTCATAAAATACAACCTACTTTACCCAGTTTACTTTCTTTTAATGAACTCTGTGTGATTATATTTTATTTAGGATTTTTCTTTATTATCTTTAAAAATATTTAAATCTTTAATTCATTTGGAATTTTCTAGAAGATATGAAGTATAAATAAACTTTGTTTTTTACAAAGATATTTAACCAATTATTCATACACCAGTTATCAAACAAATTTCTAAAATGCCAAACTTATCATGGAATAATGTGATTTGATTGTCTTTGTTCGGCTGCCATAATAAAATACCCTAAGTTGGACGACTTAAGCAACAGAAATAGATTTCCTCACAGTTCTGGAGGCTAGAAGTCCAAGAGCAGATTGCCAGCATAGTCGGGTTCTGGTGAGGGCATACTTCCTGGCTTGCAGGTGACCACCTTCCCTCTGTGTCCTCAAATGGGAGAGAGAAAATGAGAGTGCTCTCTCTTCCTCTTTTTATAAGGGCACCTGTAGTATTAAGGCCCCACCCATATGACCTCATTTTACTTTAGTTACCTCCTAAAGATCCTATCTCCAGATACAGTCACATCGAGGGTTAGGGCTTCAACATACACATTTGGGAGGGACACAATTCTGTCCGTATCAATGATGTGCCTGAATACAGGGCACAGAGAATTAACTTAATCAAACTCCTCAGTACACAACATGCTGTTATCATCAACCTGTGCAAGGAGACTCTGATTTCTCTTTTTCTTACTTTTCATGCCAAATTCCCATTCCTATAGAAAAGCAAGCTAATGTGTTTGACTAATTTATTTGATATATATTTTTCATTTATAAATGTCTCCTGTTACTATTGTTATTAACATTGATTTGGAATTTCAGTCCCTTGTGACCAATGAAAATAATATGAGATAACATATTTAATAGATGAAAAAATACTGATTTTGTATATGGTGCTATTATTTACATGTTTGGCATGTATGTATATTTGTATCAAACACATATGTGTGTATATGTCAATCTTAAAGACATGATATAACTGAAGACATATATGTCAAAGACATTGTATATATCTTTACAAAATGTTAAATTAATTGCATATAAAGATACTTTTATTTAATTTATATGTAGCATTATGTTGTAGATCTTTTGTTTCTTACTTTATTTATTTTTTTATTTTTTTTGAGTTGGAGTCTCACTCTGTCGCCCGGACTGGAGTGCAGTGGCACGCTCCCAGCCACCGCAGCCTCGACCTGCTGGGCTCCGGCCATCCTTCCGCCTTAGCCTTCCAAGTAGCTGGAACTATAGGCACGCGCTACCATGCCCGGCTAATGTTTTGATTTATTGTAGAGATGAGGTCTTGCCAAGTTGCCCAGGTGGGTCTTGAACCCGCAGGCTCAGGCAATCCACTCACCTCAGCCTCCAAGGTGCGGGATTACAGGCTGAGCCACCGAGCCTGGCTGTTTCTTACTTTAAAAATCAACAGTGTTATCAAGATCTTTTCATTTTAATACATTCATAATTAAAATATAAAATTAAAGACATAGGGGGTAAGGTTGAACATAAATCATCAAAATGTTAATTGTTGTCTAAAAGAAGGCAAGAAAGAAGGAAATAAAATAAATAAATAAAAGATAAACACAGCCAGGCGCGGTGGCTCAAGCCTGTAATCCCAGCACTTTTGAGAGACAGAGGTGAGGGGATTGCCTGAGCCCATGGGTTCAAGCATAGCCTGAGCAACTTGGCGAGACCTCATCTCTACAATAAATCAAAATAATTAGCCGGGCGTGTTAGTACGTGCTTGTAGTTCTGGCTACTTGGAAGACTGAGGTGAAAGGATCACCAGAGCCCAGCAAGTCAGCTCTGGGGTGGCCGTGAGCGTGCCACTATACTCCAGCCTGGGCGACAGCGTGAGACTTAACTCAAAAAAAAAAAAGATAAACACATCCATATTAACTTAGAATAAAAAATGTAGACCTAAGATATATATTATGATAGCCACTAGCCACATGTACTTATCTTAATTTAAATAAAATTCAATTGTTCAGTCGCATTAACCACATTTCAAGTGTTCAATAGCCACATAAGGCTTGTAGCTACCACACTGAACAGTGCAGATCTAAAAAATATTTCCATCATTGCAAAACATTTCACTGCAAAGTGTTGTAGGTAGGCAGTATCACTAATGTGGGGATGGGAAGGAGAAAGAATAGTGGAGAAACGGTGCTTTCATTTCAGAAATACAATTCTGAATACCACTTCAAATTTGAAAAAAATGAGATTTTTCTGAAGTTTCTAAATGGAGTTTCTAATGTTCCCATTCCAAGGAAATGCTTGGAAGACGTCATTAACCCAGTGGACATTTGTTCAGCTGTGCTAGGCACTCTTCTAAGTCAGTGATGGACAGGACCACATGGTCCTGCTCCCGGAAAGTTGACATTTAATGACAGTGGAAGATAGTGATCATGAAGAGATGTGGAAAGGTCTTACAGAATGCATCGGAGAAAAGGGTTTCGCTGGAGATGGTCAAAGAAAGCCTCTCTGAGCACATGGCATTTTCTCGGAGACAGGAAAGATTAAAAAAAAAAACTAGCTTTGCCAAGATGTGAGGGAGGAGGAAGAGCAAATGTAAAGTGTCAAGGCATGAATGTGCCTCAAATGCACAATGACGCCTAATGACCTTATGGCAAAATAATTGTTGGGGAGCCTTAAGAGAGACACTGTCTGGCAGCAGTGGAGAATGAAGAATATTGTTCTGTTAGATCAGAGTTTCTCAAGCTCAGACTGTTAACATTTGGAGTCATTTTGTTAGGTGGAGAAGGGGATGTTCCTGTGCATTTTAGCATGTTTTGCAACATCCTTGACCTTTAACCATTAGATTCCAGTACCATACCCCTTGTTGTGATAACCCACATTATCTCCAAGCACTTTCAAATATCCCCTGTGGACCAAGTCACCTCTAGGTGAGAACCGCTGTGCTAGACCACACTATTTTTCAAGGTCAGTTTCCAAATACTGTTCCATGCCAATCTGTGAACTCAATTGGTGTAACAATGGTAACAGTCAGTTGCATACTTTCCCTACAGCCAATGACTCTTTTTTGATCGTCTTACCTGCAGCTGGAGGGGCAACTGTATCACATGCTTGTACCAATCAATGGCTTTTGGCTGGTAGTCTTCCATTTTATCAGAAACACAGCAAATCTACTAATGTGGTTTGAGTGGGAGACCCCAACTGACACCCTCCTAAGTCTAACCTGAGTTCTTGTTCTTGGCAGTACAATAACAAGCCTTGTGCTAGATAATGGACAACTGTGCACAATAGCAGGAGGACAAAAGGATATAGGGTAAGACAATCTGGACCCCCTCTGGCTAGTCTTGTTGTAGCAAGTGCTCTTTCGATTGAAACCGATAATCTTTTATTTAATTGGCACATGGTGGGGATTATAATTTAGGCTTTCAGCAAACCCATAAAGAAAAAAAGTCAACGTAGGGAACAGAAGGGATCGAACAGGCAATAAAATGATATTTTTTATATATTTATAGGTGTGTCCCTGCCCTGCCAATATTCACCCCAACTTTGTGTTTCACCCACAACCTTTCCTATTCAAGAGCTGGATTATTGTCTGCTCATTATTTCTGCAAGAGACTGTGACAGCTAAAACAAGAGAAAAACATAGCTGCTATCTGACTTTGAATAGCAAAAACATGGACTTTGAAAGAAAAGAGGAAGAATAAAAGAAAGAAATAGAAAGACTAAGAAACAAACAAAAGAGAACAGGGAAGGCAGTTCTCCTTCCCCACCTTCCATACATGCACGGGCACGCGTGCACACACACACACACACACACACACACACACACACACACACACATACACACTCACCCTGGGCTTGATCTTGATGGGCGAGAAGAAGACAAGAGAAGTGATGGGACAGAGTAGACAGCAGAGTCTGAAAAAGGGGGTCACACTAACAATGGGAATTAAATCACTTTTACACATTGCCTGGTAGCTAATTGAGCAAGGAGCCTCATCCACTGTGCGAGGACACAGGCGTTGTTCATTGCCTTTTCAAACAATGTCCTTAGAACGGCAGCCGACGCTTTACCCATTGATTATCCAACAAGAATGCTCTTCTGCACCTGATTCCTTAAAAATCCCTGGCACCCTCGCAGGGCACTTATTCACCCATCAGAGGCCATGATCCGGTCACCAAGTTGGGTGAGGCCAGGAATGGTGTAGAAGGGAGAGCCCCAGAACTTGGTTAGGAGAACTCAATCTAGGGCAAGAAATAGGAGTGCACACTTCTAGACGTCACAGGTGGCTACTCTGAACCCGTGTGTGCGCTCTGTAAAGTAGAAACAGAGCTATGACTCTCCGCTTCCTATTAGCACTAGTCTTTTTGCTGAGGCACTGGTAGATACTCAATGTGTCCCTCCAACTACCTGATACCTCCATCATTCCCAGTCTAAGCCGCTGTGAACCTGAGGATTTCAGAAATAGCAGGGTAGTTGGTGACTCTCTCATTCTGGTCCTAAGTGTATGTGCCCTGCAGAATTTCCCTAACGTTCCTGGCCTACAGTTGATGTTTTCCCTTTTTAAGCACTTCTATTGTTTTTTCTTGTCCAATTTTCTTATTTGGGGGGTTATTTCAACGGAAATTTGGAAGGATAGGTTTTACCCAGTTGGACTAAATTCCTGCTCTTGAAATTCATCTGTGCACCATTTTTCCCATGTCATCTTAACTTTACCATAGTTTATAGAAAGTCTTTGATGGTTCTGGAATTTGAGTGATGCTACAAGGCTTTCCTCAAATATGGTCATTTCAAGGAGAATGCATGAGAGGATATATCTATGACTATGTGGCCTTAAATTGCCTTTTTTTTCCACCAGATTCAGTAGATTTCTTTTAAATTGTATCTCCAAATTGACAGAGTGTAGAAATCTCTATTCTGGGATTATCTCTGGTATTTTAGCGTGGTTTATTGATGTTCTCTGAAGAATTTTGATATTGACCAAAGAAAAGGAAAGAAAGAAAAGAGAAGACATTATCTTGTATGATGCCAACATGTACAGCTGCCTTCTTACTTTTCTCCAGTGCTGTGAGTAGATAGCAAAGTGGATTCTTTCTTCTTGTACCCTGTTCAATTCTTTAATTTTCTTCATTGGCACTTTGCATGAAAGAAATTGTAGAGATTTAAGAATGCATTTTAGGATGTTTTCCTCTGCCAAATTTGCTTGCAAATTTTGCTCCTGCTAAAGGATAAAATGGAACACTCTTGACATTGCCAATATTCCTGACTGTAGGATCACTTGAGATATTACTTTCCAACTTAGCAATCCCTGTAAGTTGTTCTCCTCTGTGATTTGATACAGACCTTTGCCAATTTGCTCTCTCTTCTTTTTTTCACTTTTAGCACATTTCCATGCAATATACAAATGCCAGTGTGCAAATCATCCAGAATTATTCACATCCTAAAATAAAGTTCATTTTCTTTTCCAGTGAAATTATAAAGCTGAAAATAAAGTTGGAGGGAAGAAATCCAGATTTCTGGTTTTCATTTGTCTAAAATGGCTGTGTATTACAAGTAGTGATTCTGTAGTGTGCCCGGTTGTGAAACTGAGCAGGACATCCAGAGGAATGCTTTTAAAGGTTAGGGAGAAGGACTGAAATGCCAGGATGTTCTGAGCTTGACCAAGCCTGGTTGTTAAGGTTGGTATTCGGAAATTCCTTTCTACACACTGAGGAGATTCCTAGGAAGATGGAGGCAGGAGTGGAGAATCAGGAATTCCAACAAGGCTGACTGATATTATGGGTATGGGTGGTGGAGACACACAGGCTGAATGGGAAGTCTGCCTTCTAGGTTTTCATTTCCACCCCTGAATATTTCAGAATCTGGAGTAGACGCTAGAGGCCTAAACCTGGAAAAGGTCAAAAACAAGAGTAGGTAGTCAAATGTTATGACTCTCCCCCCTTCTCAGGCTAGCTCTTTGCCCCCCAGGACTCCTCCCAGTGCTAGAAGAGCCCTTGTGCAAAGTCAGCGGAGCCATTGCCTGACTGAGCAGGAATAACAAGACCTGGCTGCCTTCAAATGGATCCTGCTTTTCCTGTCTTTTCTTCAATCCCATAGTTTCAAACATCAGTCACGATTTGGATTACTTTAGGGCAGCTAGCCGTTGTTGAGAGCTGACCTCAGCCAGGTGCTGTACTAACTGCTTTAAATTCATGACCTATTTGATCCTCACAATCCCCCAGTTGGGAGCCATTGTTAATTTCCTCTTACAAATCAGGAAACTAGGAGCTAGAAGATTTTAAGTTCACTCCGGGCAACACCACCAGTTTGTGGTGACACTTGTGTTAGTTACCACTAAGAATTTGATTCCTTAATATTGGAGTAAGACATTTCTTTTAAAGTGCCTTAATTGCTTTATCTCATTTGCATATTTTAAGTTTTTGAAATTTTATAATCCTTTTTATATCTTTTTTTGCTATCATTTAAAATTTGTGTCTATTTGTCCCTTAAATATTTTATGTCCTTCATTACTTACTCTTTAATAATTTAACATTGACAACATTTTTATGTTCTTTAATGTCTGAGATTGAATTTCTAAGCGCAAGCACTATTCCTGGCACATAGAAAAATCAAAATTAATATCTGTTGAATAATCAGTGAGCTCCTAGCTTCCATACTTTTAATTTGTTCATCTGCTTTGTAAACTTTCCTTTAATTATTTATCATCTTTTAAGTTTTATTATTCACTCTTTTGTGATTTAACTTTGATATAATTAGATAACTGTAAGTTCTGAGCTAGTGGTTTTATCTCCTATGATTAGTTTAATTTTTCTTTAGTTATTAATATGTTTTAAACTTTTAATTTTACCTTTCAAAGTCCTAATATATATTTATTGCTCCCTTTAATTTCCCTATATTTAACATATAAATTCGTAATTTTCTGTCTTTCTTAAATCTTTTGTTTCTTTCTTTTACTATGTTGTATACTGTCATATATTTTTATTTACTTACTCATTTTTCATCAGTAATTTTAATTATTTTATTTTGGATATGGCTTTAAAGGTTATGATTTGGGAAAGGATAGAAAGCTAAAAATAAATGCTCATGTTCTCCCATTCCATTAAATCTGGCAAATAATCACATAAAAATTGTAAGACGAAAATAATAACTAGACAGCAGACATCCACATACTGGAGTGAACATGAAACCTATCTAATAATCAGAAGTGGCTCAGACACATGTGCCAACCAATCAGAATAGAAGCTGGTTGCCCACTGCCCACCAGGCTGCATATCACAGGGGCATGGAATCCATCTCAATGTAAGAAAGAGGAGACTGCCATTTTTTTCCTTTTTCCTTCAGAGAATTCCCACCAGGAATTTTGGATTCATTCTTCTTTTACTTTTTTTCAGTTTTACCACGTGCTTATGCATTCTTAACAATATGCTATTTAGTTTTAGCATTTTATAAAGAAGCTTTTTACTCTATACATTATTTTATGATCACCTTTAATTGACCAAGATTATTTCATAAGAAGCATCCTTGTTGCTGCCTATAATTTATATATATTTATTGCTGTATAGCATTTAATTGTGTGAATATACCACAATATCCTTACTGTTCTATGTGTAATGTGCATTTTACTTATTTTTTATTATGCTATGAACATTTTAATTCTTGTCTCCTGATGTTCATTTGCAAAAGCTTCCTTAAAATACACATCTAGAAATGGAAAAAGCAGGTGTCAAGAGATGTGCATCTTCAACTGTTTTAGAGAATGACAACCATTCAAATTGTGTTATACCAAATTTACATTTCCTCCAGCAGAGTTATAAGATTTCTTTTTTTTTCTTTTTTGAATCAGGGTCTCACTCTGTTGCCCAGCCTGGTCTCGAACCCCTGGACTCAGGCAATCCTCTTGCCTCAGACTCCCAAAGTGCTGGGATTACAGGCTTGAGCCACTGTGCCTGGCCTAGAGCTATATTTTTTAAAATGCGGACCTGACCATTAAAAATTGTGGTAGGCTTGATAATTCTCCAAGGTCTGAAGGTTAAGTGAGATATTATCACCTACACATGCATGTTTACCAAGGCAGGACTTTTTGTGTCCTTTAAACAAATGGTTACTTTGAAATTTAAATAATTTTTATATATGCATATGCTCATTTTTACCTGATATGTTTGGGATTATCAATGTTTATACCACATAAAAAGAGAGCTTAGTGAAATAGAAATCAAACATTTAATAGAGAGAATGAATAAGACCACAGTTTAGTTCTTTGATAGATGAACCAAGTCTTAAGTGAAGGAGACAAAGCTATAAAAGTCAAAAAAATATATAAGAGAATTTGTTTATGACTCTGGCATATGGGTCGAATTCTTAAGCAAGACGCATAATGCACTCCAGAGAAAAACATTGATACATATTATTATGTAAAATTAAGAATTATGTTTAACAAAAGGTCCATATAAAGTAAAAATATAATATCCAGAATATATAAATAATTTTAATGGATTATTAGAAAGAGAAAAAAAAGTCTCATTAGAAAAATAGACAAGTCTTAAACAAGAATCTTATAGAAGAAGAAAATGAATGGCCAAAAAAATCTTTTGAAGGGATACCCAATATCATTTATGATTTGAAAAGGCAAATCAAAACCACAAAGATATCTCATTTCATACCCATCAGATTGATAAAAATATTCAAATGTTTAGTATCAAATGTTGACAAGAATGTGGAGAAACAAGAAATCTTGCCAAGTATAGTAGCTCATGACTATAATCCCAGCACTTTAGGATGTTAAGGCGAAAAGACCACTTGAAGCTAGGAGTTCGAGACCAGCTTAGGCAACATGGTGAGACTTCATCTCTATAAAAAATAATTTTAAAAAATTAGCCAGGTGTGGTGTTGCAAGCCTGCAATTCCAGCTATTTGGGAGGCTGAGGCGGAAGGATGGCTGGAGCCCAGGAGGTCAAGGCTATGGTGAGACCTCTTCTCTACAATAAATAAATGTAGTTCCAGCTAGTTGGAAGGCTGAGGTGGAAAGATTGCCTGAGCCCCGCAGGTTGCAGCGGCCGTGAGCATGCGACTGCACTCCAGCCTGGACATAGAGTGAGACTCCAACTCAAATGTATATATCTCTAGCTGAAGCAGGTGAGACCGTGGTGCTCTGAACTATGACACTGACAACGGATTATTGAGAAGAGAAATTGACTTTTGGAAAACAATTTCTTATCAACTACATTGTCCAGGTCCTTCTGGGTGTTGAGGGATGCCAGAGAGTGAGTCTAGGATCAGTGTTTGGTTTCATTGTCTTTACACTTTGTGGTTAGTGATTCTGTTAACTGAGATAGGGAGTATGGGAATAAAAACAGCCTCCGAGATTGAGGGTGGGGATGGATTAGTCAGGTTCCCAGAAAAGATGGTACATAATTGGATGATTTGAGGAATCCAGGAAGCACTGTTTGGTGAGGATTGACTGACAGGAGTTGTAACTTTGGTAGAAGGATGCGGGATGTGGCCAATCCATTGGAATCTAGCAGATGCTGGGGAAATAAACCCCCTGCCTCCTCTTCCCCTCCCTTCCAGTCGCATGAGGCTAGTGTGCCTCATTTGCCAAACAAACCCAATGGAAAGCTAGAAGGCAAAGAAACCCCTGATATAGACTAAGCTAAGTCTCCTTGGACACAAGCAAGGAGCTACAAGGTAGGAAGTGAATTTAAAGGAACAGATGACATGCAGTACAATAGGTGAGATAAAACAATCTTTTACACTTTCTTTAAATAAATGAGAAATTAGGGAAGATAGATGAAATGATATTGGCAAGATGTTAATATCTGTTAAAGCCATGTGATGAGTCCTTCACAGGTACTTTTGTAGCCCTCTTTTCACTTTAGTGTACGTTTGAAATTTTGAAAACTAAAAAAAGTAGGAAGAAGAAGAAGGAAGAGAAGAAGGAGAAGGAAGAGAAAAAAGAAAAAAAAGAGGAGGAGGAAGAAAAAGAGAAGGAACTGGAGAATGCGAGGAGGGAGCTATAATTCTACTTGCACCATTAAAAGTCAAGCCTTATATATTGTACTCAACATATATTCCACTTTCTTGTTGTGGGAGCCTCCTGGTTAATGAAAGAATCATGACACCTGTGACAAGAAAGCATTCACAACCAGCCTTAGAAAAAGATGTGAGAAAGCAGAGACATAATGGGAGCCTGCCCACAAGATGCCGATGAGTGGACAAGAGACATCATGGCTTCACAGAAATGAGGAGAAAAACAGTCTTCTTGAGTATTACACCATTCTCAGACCAGATCAGCAGGAGAAAGAGTTATTGTTAAAGCAGAGAGGTAGAGGAAAAGAAATGACCACAGAAGATATTTTTGTGTGCTCCAATGTAAGAGGTAGTCATCTTGGAAAGGGGGAGGGGGAAGGAATTCTCCAGAGAGGAAGCATTTTGAGAAGCTGGAGCATAATCCGTTGGGCATGACTCATCAACATTTTCTATCTAAAAGCCCCTGATGACCCACCCTCACACGTGAAGGCTAGAGGATCTAGACTATCTCATTACTTGTGTTTGGCTTTGAACTTTCAAAAGCTGACTCCTCAAAAAACAGGATGCAGAAACCATGGTTAGTTCAATATCAGTTAGGAGGCATGATTTATTAAAAGTCTATTTTGACCTACCAGGTTTAACATAGATGTGTTTGTTGAGGTCCTGCAGATTGGATTCACAAAATTTTTCATACTTTTAAAAAATTAAATATACATATAGACTGCTCACCCTGAAGCTTAGGGGTTAAGCACACAGAATTTGGTGTCAGACAAACTTAGGTTTAAGTTCCAAATGCAAATTGCTAACTGTTGGCAGGTTACTTAATTGCATCAGAAGAAAAATCAAATATCATAAATGTATCTACTTTATAGGGTTGTTTAAAAGATTAAATGAACTCCAGGGGGTTTCAAGATGGCAGACTAAAAGCATAAGACATTTTCCTTTTGCAGCAAAAAGAGCCAGAATTGTGAATAGATAAACACATCTCAAATAAAACATTAAAGAGAGAATGTTGGAGTTCAACAGAGAGGTCTTGGAAAACACCTGAGTCACAGGAGAGAGAGAGGCAGGCCGCTCAGCTGGGATGGTTGGGAGTTGGAGAGGTTTCCTATCATAAGGAAATAAGTGAGAAATTCCTAACTTCCCAATAGTTTACATTCCACCAGAACTGCTACAGTCCTAGCCATGGGAGAACTCCTCTGATCACAGACACTGAGACTAGTGTGGATGGCGGCTCAAGACTCCTCAGGGGGCATTGTTCCAAACAGGAAACCCATGCTAGGTCACACACATACTTAAAACCTAAGCAAGCCGGGCTCGGTGGCTCAGTCTGTAATCCTGCGCCTTTGGGAGGCTGAGGTGAGTGGATTGCCTGAGCCCGCGGGTTCGAGACCCGCCTGGGCAAGCGAGACCTCATCTCTACAATAAATCAAAAAATTAGCCGGGCGTGGTAGTGCGTGCCTGTAGTTCCAGCTACTTGGAAGGCTGAGGCGGAAGGATCGCCGGAGTCCAGCAGGTCGAGGCTGCGGTGGCCGGGAGCGGCCACTGCACTCCAGTCTGGGCGACAGAGTGAGACTCCAACTCAAAAAAAAAACAAACAAAAAAACAAAAAAAAAACATTCAATATAAAAAAATGCACAAAATATTTAAAAATTATTCACACTATTTCAGAAATTTAAGAGATCCTTAAATTATATCTTTAAAATGTATAAGGTCTTCACAGATTAAGGAACTCTTTTTTAAAATATGAATTCTCTAGTGAATGAGAGCAACAGTGAAAAAGAGCTCACAAAGAAAATAAAGTGTTAGTCAAATGTTGGATTCGTTTATTGAATATGTTTGTCTTCCTCCTAGAATCTAGGGAAAGTGAGAAAGGACATTTTTTTAATAAAGGTCTTAACAGTTAACAGCAAATGTATGCAGTGTTGTTTCAGCATAAATTCTTAAGTCAGTAGAATATAAAATGTCAAATTTGCCTATATCCATACTTAATTGATACAATGAGGCTGACAGCAATTCTGAAAAGCATAAAACATAAAGCCTTTTAGATATCAGTGGTAAGGGTTTTGTTTAGTTTTGCTTTGGTTTATTTTATTTTGTTTAAGCTTTCAACTATAGTCACTAATATTCTAATGTTGTTGGTTGGAGTGTTCTGTGTATGTCTATTAGATTCATATGATCTATAGTGTTGTTCAAATCCTGTTTCTATGTTCACAAAGTTTCTTGTTGCTATTTATCATCCTTTCTCTTTAATTCAAAGGACTTTCTTCAGCATTTCTCATAGGGGAGGTCTAGTGGTAATTTACTCCCTCAGCTTTTCTTTATCTATACAGGTCTTAATTTCTCCTAAATTTTTGATGGACTGTTTTGTCAGATATAGTAGTCTTCATTGGCAGATTTGTTTCTTTTAGTACTTTGAATATATCATCTCTGAATGGTATAATGTACACTGGAGACTCAAAAGGGGGAGAGGGGGAAAGGATGGAGGAACAAAAACCCATCTATTGGGTAAAGTGTGCAAAGGTGTGGGTAGTGGGGACTCTTAATACACAGACAAAAACTATTTGTATCTCCCAAAGCTATTGAAATAAAAATAAATAAAATGTCATTTCTTTCCATTCTTTTTTTTTTACTTTTTACTTTTTTATTTTTATGTTAAAGATGTGGAGTACAATTCAGGGTTAGATACATAAGTGGTCGTTGCACAGGTATAGTTTGGGTACTCTTACTGATGTTATGTGACCACCCTTCCTCCCATTGTAGTGTCACTCTACTACCAATCCCTTTCTTAGAGTATTATGATAAATGATCAGGGTCCGCTTATAAGTGAGTACATGTAGTACTCAGATCTTTGTTTCTGTGATAAATCACTGAGTATTATAGACTCTAAGCCCATCCCAGTTGCTGCAAAACTCATATTTTTGTCTTTATGACTGCATGATATTCCATTGTGTATATGTGCCATATTTTCTTTATCCAGTACACTTTCAATGAACAGCACAGTCAGTTCCATGTTTTTGCTATTGTGAATAATGCTGCAATAAACAAGCATGTATGGGTGTCTTTTTCATAGAGTGATTTGAGTTCCTCTGGGCATATTTCCAGAATATGGAAGGTTGATTTTTAGATCTTTTGGAAATTGCCACACTGTTTTGCACAAGGATTGTACTAGTTTACACTCCCACCAACAGGGTAGAAGTGTTCCCTTTTCCCTACATCCTCTTCAGCATCTGTTGTTTTTGAGTTATTGATAATGGCCATTCTGACTGGAATTAAGTGGTATCTCAGTTTTAATTTGCATTTCTTTGATGATTAGTGAGGCTGAGCATTTTTTCATGTATCTGTTGGCTGCTCATGTGTCTTCACGATTATATCACTAGATGCAGAAAAAACTTTCAGTAAAATCCAGCATCCTTTCTTGATAAAAACCCTTGAACACCTAGGCATAGATGGAGCATCAAAATAGTAAAAGCCATCTACGATAAACTCACAACCAACATACTGCTAAACAGAAATTGGAAGCATTTCCCCTGAAAACCAGAGCAAGATACGGCTGGCCACTCTCACCCCTCCTGTTCAATATAGTGTTGGAAGTCCTAGCTAGAACAATCCAACAAGAGAAGGAAATTAAGGGTATCCAAATGAAGAAACAGAAAGTTAAGTTATCCCTGTTTGCAGATGACACAATCTTGTACCTCGAAAACCTAAGAGAATCTGTCAAAAACCTTTCACTAATAAAGGACTTTGGCAAAGTCTTAGGGCATAAAATAAACATGCAAAAGACAGTCACATTCTTATAAACCAACAATAAGCAGACAGAAGCCCAAATAAAAACACAATCCCGTTCACAATACCCATTAAAAATGAAATACTTTGGCATCTTCCTAACCTTAGAAGTAAAAGACCTTTACAATGAAAACTACAAAACACTGTTCAAAGAAATCAAAGAAGACACAAACAAATGGGAAAATATTCCATCCCCTCCATTCTTGTCTGCAAATTTTCTGCTGAGAACTCTGCTGACAATCCAATAGGATTTTCCTTGTACGTGATGAGTTGCTTTTGCCCTGCTGC
>CAUYQG010055353.1:0-55126 GCA_963574415.1 Tarsius wallacei | reverse complement strand
CCGTTTTTTCTCTCAAATCTGACCTCTCTGGTACCCTCTGTCCCTTTATCGCTCAGCAGGAATGATTTGCTGTGATGACTGATGATTATTCATCATGGTCCTGCTTGATGGAGGGGCAGAGGGGTGAAGGGCAAGGCCAGGACACTCTCCAGGCTCCTGCTGTCACCAGCCTGCCTGCCTGCCCTAAAGCTGGAACTTTAGAACCAGAAGAGTGAATTTCCACAGAGGAGTTCAGGATACAGGTGCAAGTTCTAAAGGCCGGAGTCTAGCTGAGTTTCAGTGGCACTTGAGAGGGGTGGAGAGTCTTAATAATGGTTTATTTAGCATATGCTCTATTCCTGGCCCTGGGCTTGACCTTGAATCTGCCTCTATCTCATTTAGTCTTCCCAACCACCCAGCGCTGGAGGCATCATGGTCCTTATTTTACTGTCAGGACACTGAAGCCTAGAGGAGAGAAGTGAGGAAGCCAAGGCCAACAGAAAAGGGCAAGCGGGGCTTGGTGGCTCAGCCTGTAATCCCAGCGCTCTGGGAGGCCGAGGCCAGTGAATTGCCTGAGACCATGGATTTGAGACCCACCTGGGGAACTTGGTGAGACCTCATCTCTACAATAAATAAAAAATTAGCCAGGGGTGGTAGCGTGCACCTGTAGTTCTGGCTACTTGGAAGGCTGAGGCAGAAGGATCGCCGGAGCCCAGCAAGTCGAGGCTGCAGTGACCGGGAGTGTACCACTGTACTCCAGTCTGGGTGAGAGAGTGAGACTCTAACTCAAAAAAAAAAAAAAAAGAAAGGGCAGAGGTGAAGTCCAAACCCCATCTCAACAGATCTCAAAGCTCTTGCTGTCCCCACTGCACTGTTAGCCCTTTAAACTGGGCTGGGTTTCTGTAGGGAAAGATTCTAGAGTAGGGATTGTAACGTAGATTCATTGTCCTTGGGGTGAGGTTGGGGAAGAGTGGGTGTACAATCCATTTAGCTGGTGGAAGCCTTTGTTTGTATGTTTGTGATTTCTCTGGGGGAGGAACTCAGTGGCTTCTTTCAGAGTCTCAAATGGGGAAATCCTGAGAGCCCTGAGGCTGGATACCATGATCTCAAGAAACAGGCTCAGGCCTTGTTGGGCCTTTAAAGAGCCTGGTTGGCTGGGTAGAGGTGGCACTGGCTGAGGGCTCCAGGAAATAAAACTTCTCAACTGGTATGCTGAGGCAAATGCAAAAGGGCCTAGTGTGCTGAGACAGGTAGGTATCATCCCTTTAGCCCTCATAGCTTGGAGAGACCTGGGATTGTCCAAGACCCCAGGCTGGTGGCTTCTGGCCAGAGCAGACTTACTCTGGGAGATTATATGAATATATTTTCTCAGTGAGCTAAGGGGCAAAAAAGACCAGGAAGAACCTATGAGCATAGGGGCTGGAGGAACTTGTTGTTTTTTGGCTCCTGGATTTGGCCCCAGGGCCCCACTTTTCCTGCCCTGAGGTAGGGTGATGGCCAGAACTGGATCTCCCAGAGGGAAGGAATGAGGGATCTTTATGAAGAGTGTGAAGCTGTAGGGGAGAGAGGAGGGTTTCCAAAAGTAGAAGAGGAGTCCAGTTATACCAGGAGTCTGGGCAGAGCCTGCTTAAATTGGGGTGTTGTTCTGTGTGTGTGTGTCTAAGAGAGAACTTTGGAAAGTACAAGAACAAACTATCTGAACCCCTGGGGTTTTTTTTACTGCCCTGACTCAGGTCTCTGCAGAGGGGAACTGGTGCCTCTATCATGTGTGAGTCACCACTCACCACCCCCACCCACTGCCTGACCCGGTAGAAACCCGCCCCTCCCCCCGCTCCCCCCCCCACACCCCGCACCCTGTATGTGTCCCATACCTAAAATAAACCCAGACTCCCCGCCCCCTCTCTACCTGCACTTCACCCTGAGCACAGGAGGGGTGGATGAGGGATGTTTGCTAGAGTGACAAGAACAGCGCCGGAGATAAGATGCTTGGGTTCTCTGGGCGCTTCAGGACTCTGAACCTAGTGACTGGGACTGTGGCTACGTATCTCTGAAGGGATCAATCCAGAAGTTTTTTGGGCTAGACTTGGTTGGGGAGGCATAGAGGGACAGAGACTAGGGGAAAAACACTGACAGGGGATGGGTAGGGCACAGGGGACATGGGTAAAAAATAGAGGACCCAGGGACCCGGAACAAGCAGATTCATGGGAAGGCTTTCCCCTACTCCAGCTAGTGTCTTCTCTTCCAAACTTTCTTCTGTTTTTCTATTCTTTTTCTTTCTATTTTTTTTTTTTGCATTTTTGGAGACATTGAATTCTACAGTAAAATGTAACAACCCAGATAGAAAGTTAAAGGAAGGCCAGACTTGGTGGCTTAACCTTTAATCCCAACACTTTGGGAGACTGAGGCGAGTGGATTGCCTGAGCCCGCGGGTTCGAGACCCACCTGGGCAACTTGGTGAGACCTCATCTCTACAATAAATAAAAAAATTAGCTGGGTGTGGTAGTGCACACCTATAGTTCTGGCTACTTGGAAGGCTGAGGCAGAAGGATCGCCGGAGCCCAGCAGGTCGGGGCTGCGGTGACTGGGAGCGTGCCACTGCACTCCAGTCTGGGTGACAGAGTGAGACTCCAACTCAAAAAAAAAAAAAAGTAAAGGAAAATAAGATCTTCCAGGGTGTCCTAGACATTGATCTCATTTTATTCACTCCTGCACCCACCACCATCATGCTTCCTTTTCTCTCCTTGGCTACTCTGTACCCACCTTTGGAGAGGAAATGGGAACCGTCAGCTTCCTGGGATGTCCTTCCCAGATGTAAGCACATCTGGAGCCCATCAGGAAGAGACCTGGAGTACCAGGATTCCCAATGCACATCTGACTGGGGCTGTGAGGGGCAAGGATGAGCCAGTCGTCCCCTTCCACACCCGAAGGTCTGCCTGCCCCTTCTAGCCCTCTCTTGGGAAGGATTCTCAATCTCAGACAGAAAGTTAGGGCACTGGAAGGGACTGGGAGGATGGCAGCGGGGGCAGGAATTACGCCCCAAACCCAGACGTGCTCTGTTACTGCCATCAGCTCTTTCTGGCTCTAAAGAGATAACAACATCTCTGATCAGGTGGGAATCAGGGTGCATGTGTGCACGCGTGTGTTGAGAGCATTGAATGCCATTTCTCCTTAACACAATGGCATAAAACTGGGGATGGGAGCCCGCATGTCTCCCTCCTCGCCTTTCATGAACAGGCGTAAGTCTTCCCCACGAGTTCTCTAGACCTCTGCACTCTTCACCTCTTCACCTCCAAACAAACACACATGCGCCTTCCTTGGCTGCAAATTCCTCCCTGTCCATCGTCACCTCACAATAAGCATGTTTGTTTTCCAGGGATCATGTACAGGGCTAAGAATAGGCCCATCCCTCGGCCCTTCCCTTTAGGGAGATGTAACCTGTTGGGGTGCTCAACTAGAGGACAAGTGGGATTTACAGCCATCCCTGCAAGGACTCCAGGTGTCCACAGTGGCCTTCCTGTAAAGGTGGAAGGGAGAGTCTCCTGGGCTGAGATTCAGGGGCCCAGTAATGTGGAGCACTCCTGGGAGCACCACCCCCTTCCTTTCTCCCAGAGTTGTAGCTTGAGGAGAAACCAAGCCTTAGAAGACTCTTTTTTTTTTTTTTTTTTTGAGTTGGAGTCTCACTCTGTCGCCCAGACTGGAGTGCAGTGGCAGCTCCCGGCCACCGCAGCCTCGACCTGCTGGGCTCCGGCACCTTCCATCTCAGCCTTCCAAGTAGCTGGAACTACAGGCGTGCGCTACCACACCCGGCTAATTTTTTTTTAATTTATTGTAGAGATGAGGTCTCTCCAAGTTGCCCAGGCGGGTCTTGAACCCGCGGGCTCAAGCAATCCACTCACCTCAGCCTCCCAAGGCGCGGGATTACAGGCTGAGTCACAGAGCCCAGCTAGAAGATTCTTGAACAACCCCTGGACTAAGGTTGTGGCTTACTAAGTTGAGATAATAATATTTTTAAAAATGTAATGTTGTATGCAGTGTACATATTTGCAATTTATAAGTGGTGTATTTCCGGGTTGCGTGTTGGATGTCCTGCCTTACCTGCAGTGCAGGGCGAATGTTCTATGCCCTCTGAGCACGCAGGCTCCCACCTTTGGCCTCAACCCTCGGCTGGACTTCAAGCCCCCAGGGGAGAAGCCAAGAGGAGGAGCTCTGTGACCCTTTGGCTTAGATCCCTTTCAACAGATGTCCAGTGGCTCGGAGGTTGGGCACCCTGTCCCAGTCTCTAATCTGCATTGGGCTAATGATAGAATGGTGGGGCTGGGAGGTAGGCCCAGGGCCTCCAGGTCTCTAAGATACAGGAGGGATGTGTGGTGGACATCGATGTGGGAAGAAGAGGAGTTAGGAGTTGGTGTAGAGAGCTGTGTGCCTGGGGGCAGGAAAGGTGACCGGGAGCTTGAAGCTTTCACCTCCTGGGAGATGAGCCCTTCCTTCAGGCCACATCCTTCACCCAGCCCACCAGGGCTGGCCACACCCCACAGCTGGCTGGGAAGAGATCTCAACCCTACCCCCCTCCACAAGCCGATTGCTTACAGATGTTCTAGGGAAGGGGGGGTGTTGAGAGGAGGAAGGGCAGGATGGGGAGTGTAGGGAAGGAAGGCTGAAGGAAGCAGGGAAGATTCATGGGAGAGAGAACATTACAGTCAGGTGGGGAAGCTGTCAAGATGGGGAAGAAATGAGAGAGAGAAACAGTTAAAGAGAGAAAGAGGCCAATGCCGTGGCTCATGCCTGTGATGCCAGCACTTTAGGAGGCTGAGGCTGGAGGATTGCTTGAGCCCAGAGTTCGAGACCAGCTTGGCAAAAAAGCGAGGCTCCGTCTCTACAGAAAATATTTAAAAAGAGAGAAAACAAAAAAGAGATTCTCATTTCCTCCTGCATCTGCCCTACTCGCTGCAGGGAAATTGATCTTCTGAAACCAAAGCCCTGATGATGCTACTTCTCAGCTCAAAACCTCCCATGGCTTCAACTTTTTAACCAATCAAGATCTGACTGCTCTAAAGGGCCTAAAATTGTGCAAGGAATATCGGAAGTGTCTTCAGTCTGACTCTGTATGCATTTTTTTTTTTTTGGAGTTGGGGTCTCATTCTGTTGCTCAGGCTGGAATGCAGTGGCACAACCATGGCTCATCGCAGCCTTGGCCTCCTGGGCTCAGGTGATCCTTCCACCTCAGCCCCTTGAGTAGCTGGGACTGACTACAGGTGTGCGCTACCATGCCCAGCTAATTTTTTGATTTTTCTGTATAGATGAGGTCTCTGATATGTTGCCTAGGCTGGTGAGTAAGCATTTTTTAGTATTTATTTGCTACATATAAAGCTCTTTGAGGGTACCTGCACAATGCATATTTGTATACCTAACCCTTAACTGTACCCCACAATTTTTTTAAAAATGTATTAAAAAAACAAAAAAAGTCAGCACCAATTTAGTAGCTTATAACAAAAAAAAGTGATTTGACCATTTTATTTTAAACTCTGCCATTATTTGACTTCCATTCTAATGTATGGTGGCAATCAGACTAGTCAATACATCCTTAGAAGTTTACAGTAAAGTCGCCTAAATTCAGCCAGGATCCTTGTTGTTGTGTGTGTGTGTGTGTGTGTGTGTGTGTGTGTCTTTGTGTTCATATTTTTCTTTTCTTATTGCTAATGCATTTAACTGAGTAATCTACAGTCTTTCTCCTCAAATGATATGCAGCAGATAGTTCCTTTAATTAATATAAATTAATATTAATTACTCTTGTCTGTTTTTTCCCTGATGTTTTTATAAAACTTTAAAAAATAAGTCAACTTGGTGAATTAGAAACATCAGGGCCTTTGTTCTGTCTGAATTTACTGGGAACATTGGGTCACACTGGTTAAATTTATTGTGTGGACCTTGCCCTCCTTGAAAGGTGAATGTTTATTGCAGCCCAGCTTCTCACTGGATATGCTGTCTGCATGTAAAATTGTGGGAGAAAGCATTTTCTCAGAGCCCATCCTGTATAAATTTTGGACTTGATTCTACTATTTACTATAGCTATTTATTTTAATGTTCCGATATATAACACTAACGAATATATTTATGTGAAAGTTGACACACTTGCGTTTTAGTTACAAACTAATACCTACAAACATTCAGCATCTTTGAAGAACTTAATATTGTACTTTATCATCTCATATTTTCCTGGCAAAGGTTGGAAGCTCAAGTCCTAGTCACATTCTCTGGGTTGTAGAGTAAAGACTCAAGGCAGTTTTCTTCAATCTCTGTCTTACTCTTGGGTTTCTGAATTTAATCATAATTTTTGCTTGCCTTACAACTAACTGTACAGCCCTGCTACCATATAAGGATTTTAAAAAATATATGTTTATGTTTAGTGGTTGTACAATGAAATGCTGGCTAGGATCTTTTCCTGAAAATTGTTCATTGTAGTAACTTTCAGGTGATTTTTTAAAAAATTGGTTTCCTGTGGTGATTCTTTAAACAACTAAGGATGTATAAGGAGTGTATCCATAGAACCTTCTAATGTTCTGTGAAAAAAAATCAAATCTATCTTTATTGCAAATATTCATGTTGAAAATAATCAAAAGAATCCTGTTAATATTGCTTCTACGTGTTAATGGGCACGTTAAACATGGTGAGACTGCTCTTCAAAAATGAAACCATGTCCAGAAAGGATAGTCTGTGACTTCTTGCTTTGGATTTGTTCACTTACAATTATTTTTTAAAATTTACTTTTCCCTTTTATTCCAGGAAATAGACAGACTTTGGAGAAAAACATGTTTTCACCCAGGTGACTATGTTGGATTTATGTTAATATAAGAACAATAAAGGGCATTTCCATGGCCATACTCAGTTCAGAAAAAGCTGAACTATTACATTAAGAGATAAATTTTCTTCTAAAATCCCTGGGTGAATAAAAAAATAAATAAATTCACATGTGCAAGCTTATCACCACAGCATAAGCCTTGGAAAACTCTGGCCATGGGCAGATAAAGAATTGGCATTATTCCTGAGTAGAGTATACTTAATGGCATTTGGAAGATCTTTAGAGATACAAAATTAAGGAACACTTTGGTTCAATTTTATGTTTGATTGCAGACATTTTTGAGTCCTCACTACACTGGACAGGAGTAAACTCTGTAGATTTTCATAGAAGTGAAAAACAGTTTTTATATTTATTTTCAAAATAGCATGTATACTTCAAGAGCTAGAAAGAGTTCTGAGGGAAAACAATTACTGGGAAAAGTAATGTTTTTATACAAATAGTGTTTACAAATATATTTCACACATATTACTGAGATTATTTCAAATGTCTTTTTAACTTATTGGACAGCATCCAAAGGTCAAGTCCAGTGGTAATTACCATCGACTTAAAGTGAATGAGATAAAGTTTCTGCCCTTAAGCCTTTCACATTCCAATAAGGATGATTTTTCTTAATAATGTGATCAGTGTAATGAAAAAACACAAACAAAATAGTAAAGTATTCTGCAAGATACTGAATCATTGAAAAACAAATACTCATATCTGTGTATGATATTACATTTAACACATATACAATAGCATGAGTTCTCTGATTGCCTGAGCATTCTGGATAGTTGAGGTTCTGTCCTGCTTTGCCTTCTTTATGACATCCTTGAAGAGACAACAAAATATAGAGCGATAGGATCAAATCATACAGAAAGTCCAAGGGATTTTTTTATTTTTAAAATGATAGTGACACTGGTGTGTTAACCTCAAGTATTTATAAGAGTACCCTCCATGAATAGGTGCCAGTAACTCCATTCATGGAACAAACATCCAGGCAGTTTCATTTGTGTCCCAGAAGTTGAGCAACATTTGGGAGACAGAATGATTAACAAGACAAATCTGAGCTGCTGACTTCATGGGGCCTATAATTTTAGACAGCTAGAAAATGTGCTTGTAATCATGCAATCTGAGAAACAAAATTCCTTACCTAAAGCAGAACTGGTTTTTCATGGCTCTTGAAAGAAAGACAACAATTTCTCTTTAAATATCACTTACTGTCGTATTCTAAGGTTTTATGACTCCCTTGGGGGGGAAAAATCTATATCTCCCTATACCAAACCAAAGACTCTGTTCCTATAATCTCTACATGTGTGCTCCTATTTCTGCCTGCAGGAGTAGCATATAATGAAATTAGCTTTTCTTTCATCAGATAGTTCTGAAAATGTCTGAAAATAGTTATTGTATCTTTTGTGTCCTCACCTTGGCTTTTTTCCTCAATTTCCTGAAGACTTTCTTCAGCTGTTGGCTGCTGATTTGGAGATTAATGTTGATCCCTAACAGCTATGTATTACCCCTAAAATGCATGAGGTTTGTTATCCATGAATTGATGTTATGAGAAATATGTTCTAAATCATCATATACTAGTATGTCTGAGCTATCAAGGGCTCACAATCCATTTCTTTCTAAATAAAAATTAATCAGACAGTTAACTTACTTTTGAATTCTGTGTTTCCACTTATAATGATGAAAATTATATTAATTTTAGAAAAATTGTGACATAAAATTGGTAATATTGGTGAAAAATGTGACAATAGAAACACATTACATATTTTGTTTAAAATCGTTTTTAGTCATATGTGCTAGGAAGTAAGAAAAATACTATACATTTTTATGCATTCATTTGTAATTAGAAATTATAGTCTTTGTGCGATAAACATAGCCTACCGCTAAATGCATTTCTGGCTTAAAATTCAAGAAATTATGTCAGATAAAAATAAGTCTTTCATCCTTTCCTTCCTCAGTTTTAAAATAATTATGGCAAATAGCACCTGTGAGCCAATTTTTTTAAAAGATAAGGTTTATGGAAATTTGAATTTTATAGTGTTAAAGAAAAAAGTTTCTCTTAGATATTTCTTCATAAAGTGTTTCTGTTTTACCATAGAATTAGTGAGATTATTTTGTAAGTTCAGCGTTAATTCATAATTTAAAAATGAATGTGGAGGAAATTCATGTTGACTGCATTTATAAGCGGTATATATATATATAAAATAATATTTAGCCACGTTATCCATTTGTAGGTGTTTGATATCATTAAATCAAATTTTTAAAAATATGCTGTTTTGATGTCAGCATATTCCTGGTATTTAAGCTCAAAAACCAGAGATTACAAGATTTAAAATGAACCTTAGTGTTCGGTTTTTTTTTTTTTGAAGTCTTAATTGGGTGTATGAAATAAATAAGATACAGGAAAATTTCCCAGAAATAATTTTGACCAAAATTAGGACTACTTTTTTACTTTTTAACCTAGCACAACTAGACTACTTCTCTACAAGGGACCATAGATTTAAAAGTTTTCATTATTCTTTTTTGAACATGTAGATATGGCAGGTGGACATATAAAATGAGAAGCAAATCCAACCTTTACTGCATAAAATGCATTTTGTTATTTTCCTTCTTTGGGAAAATACTAAAATAACTTTCTAAAATGTACAATATTGTTATTTTGGTAGTAGAAATGAGATATTATCTGGTTTAGAGATTATGTAGTTGGAAAATTAAAATTTCTCTTTAGTTACATATACACACATACACACATATAAAATGAAAGCAGAGACCTTTACTTTGTGAGAGTCAGTATCCTGAGTTAAAATGACATTTGTCAGGCTACTTATTTATACCTTTTTAAAATAAGTTTTAAAGATGTTGGGTACAATTCAGGGTTAGGTATAAAAATGTTCATTATGCAGGTACCCTTGTTGATGAGCTGTGGCCCTCCTCCCCCGGTAGATTGCCACTACTGCCAATTCAGCCTCCACTCCCCACCATACCTTTTCATTTAAATATTTTTATGGTGTATTTAGGACACAAAGCTTTCCACTTTTTCATATAGTAAAGGATTTATTATGAAAATCAAGATGTGTAATATTGTTCATATTGTGCATTGTCCAAAGTTACCATAATAAACCTTACAGTTTAGAGAAAACAAAAATTATTGCATGAAAATAGGATTATAATGGATCACATAAACGATTTATTTCATTTTGTTCACCTGAAGCATATTTCAAGAGTTATGTTTGTAAAGTTGATGATGAAAATATAAAAGTAGTAATAAGAGCAGATATCACTTTTTGAATATTTTTGTTCTGGATGTTTTAATACACATCCTGCCTTATGTACTTACCTCAATTTTATAGATAAATGATCTGTCATTTATAGGCAGATCAAAGAGATTCACAACTTAGTGCCCAGAGTAAGCGAATGGCAGAGTCAGGAATAAAATTCAAGTCTGAAGTCAAGTTATCCCAATGCACCATGTCCCAAATAATAAAGTAGGACACTTCTTCTCAACTCTTATAGTATTTTTATATATAAATATTTTTATGTGACACTGAATAATCTTGTCATGTTGGTGTTCTATTATTGAGTCTTAAATTGCATTCAAATTTTTAGATATTGCAGAAGTAATTAATGCATGGACAATGGAAAACATGGCATGTATTTAAAGTACACAAGTGTTTTATATTTGTAGCTAATTTTGACTATGATATACGTATAAATAAAATTCCAAAGTAGCTGTTTAAGCATCTGTATTTTGACACAATGATAGTAACACTATATCATACTTATTTAAGTGAAGAGAAAGAAAATTCACTGCTACCTGAGAAGTATTTTAAAACTAGGGTAGATTAAAATTCTACACAGAACCCTCCCTCTCGTCTCAGAAAATCAGAACAGTGGAGTATAGTGCCATAGCATGGAAGAGAAAGAGGACCACAGGAGTCTTTCCCACAGGTTCAGAACTACTGGCTCACCTAGACATCAATGAGCTCTGAATATACAGTATATCCAATAGCATAATTCGATGTGTACTTGGGTAAATCATAGCTTTTCAAGATAAAAGTTGAACTGGGTGCTTATGAGTTAAAAAGAGCTTTATTTCCTAGAGGTTGGCTTTCCTCCTACCTAGATGGAGAGACAGATGGAAGATGATAGAGATAGAAGATAGATAGATAGATAGATAGATAGATAGATAGATAGATAGATGATAGATAGACAGATATAGATAGACGGAAAGATACATTTTATATAAACTTGTTTCTTTTTTACTTTTATAACATTTATTACGATTTTTTAGATTTTAAAGGTGTGAGGTACAATTCAGGGTTAGGTATAAAAATGGTCATTGTACAGGTTAAGTTTGGGCCTCACTTTGATCCCCACTTGACCGGTTTGAGATTAGATACCCTTATTGTTGAAGTGTGCCATTCCCCAGCAGTTTCTCACTACTGCTGATTCCTTTCTTATGGTATTATGGTCATTGTTCAGAGCCCGCTTATGAGTGAGAACATGTGGTACTCAATTTTTTGTTTCTGTGATAGATCACTGAGTACTATAGACTCTAAATCCATTCAAGTTGCTGTGAAGTGCATAATTTTGTTCTTCTTTATGGCAATATTCATCATGTATATATACCACATTTTTTTTCCAGTGCACTTTCGATGGGCAGCACGGTTGGTTCCATGTTTTTGCTATCGCAAATAATGCTGCAATAAACATGTGTGTGCAGGCATCTTTTTCACAGAATGATTTGAATTCCTTTGGGTATATTCCCAGAAGGGGGATTGCCGGGTAGTATGGAAGGTTCAATTTTAGAACTTTTAAGAATCGCCACTTTGTTTTCCATTCATGGTAGTTTATGTAAACTTGTTTCTATACATAGCGTGTATTAATATGTCCCCATTGAATCTAGGTATGAGCACTCTTAGCTCATCTTTTTAAAGTACATTGGATAAGGAAGTCATTTTATAAACAGTTACTGATATTCCTCTACTTAGTAATATCTTATGTAAAATATTTTTAGCTACAAACTGAAATTCATAAATACCTCTGACAGAACACTAACTTATTGAGCATTGTGTTTGCTGTCCAAGTTAATGGTATAGAGGTGGCAAAGAGACTGACACACACACAAAATCCTACGGTAAAAGATGTAATACAGTGTTTACCAAGTGATCTGGGAAATTAGAAAAGAAAGCATCAGGTAAGTGAGTTGTCAAAACTTCACACACATAGTGGCATTCCGGATGAATTCTGAAGAATGAATGATAATTTTCTGGTAGAAGTGACATCTTTTGTTTCATCAAACACTATGTAAAAATGCATAGAGGCATGAACATTCACAGAATGATGGAGAGAATGGCCAGATGTTTGAACTGAGCATGAGAGTTGGTAGTTGAGATCTCAGAAACAGACTGGGGGTGTATGTGAAGCACTACGTGTATGGAATTGATCCTATTCTACTGGATGGGAAAAAATATTATCAGGTTTGTTAAATAAATAAGCAAACACATATTTCCTGCCCCGGAGATTGGTAAGTATTTGAAAGCAGAGATAGCAAAGTCTTTTTATTTTTAAACTCAGAGTGTTACTCTGTCGCCTAGGCTGGAGTGCAGTGGCACGCTCATGGCCATTGCAGCCTCAACCTGCTGGGCTTAGGCAATCCTCCCATCTCAGCCTTCCGAGTAGCTGAAACTACAGACGCATGCCACCAGGTCCAGCTAATTTTTGTGATTTATTGTAGAGATGAGGTCTCACCAAGTTGCCCAGGCTGGTCGAACCCCCGAGCTCAGGCAATCCTCTCGCCTCGGCTTCCCAAAGTGCTGGGATTACAGGATGAACTGCTGCTCCCAGCCAGCAGTCTTTTGAACAAGACCAATTGTTGAGAGAATTTTGAAATCAACACTGAGAGAGAAGAGAAGGTTGGTTTGATCAAGGATAGTCTCTGTGGGTACAGGCATGGAAGGTCATGCCCTAAGTAGCCTTTTGAAATCTCTGAAACTATTTATGCCATGACAGATAACAGAAATTCACTTGCTGTTATCTACTCACAAGCTTTTGATAAGGTATCATATTGGAGATTAATGGGCAATGAAAAGGTTTGTAGAAGCAAGGAAGAACACTATGTAGAAAACGGTCTTAGGGGAAAAACTGAAGGGTGATGTTAATCATTAATTTATCTATTATGAAGAACTGGACCTGTTTGGATCACATTCATATTACCTGGTTTATAAGAGTGCAGGCAGAAATTAATTTTTGAAGTTGGCATTTTCTTATGTCATAATCTATGCAATAGAGGTCTCTGCACTTAAATAATCTTAATTAAAAATATGAGATTTGTATTTTTCCTGATTAATAAAAGTCACTTCTCTTTCATATTTGCATGAAAATCCATCATGAAACAAATTCTACATCTCTGCTAGCCTAAGAACTCTGATTTGAAGGAGCTGGTTTATTTGTCAGATTCAATTATATCAAATGATGCCATTTTGAAACTCTGAACAAGTTATATCTTCCTATCATCTTTATTTAAGAAAAAAATATCATTTTCAATTATTTTGAAAAGTTTAGAATGTTCTGCTTTCACCCTGGTACAATACTGAAGACATAGACATATCTTTTTGAGTTGTGAATTTGTTATTTCAATTGTTACATCTTCTTTTTATACTTTGGATTTGGCCACTTTCTGAATTCTGACTCTTCTTTAGCTATGTGAATCATGTAACAAGAGAATTGTTATTATCGATGTACTAATGGCTTGTTAATAAAATGTACAAATTTGTGAGCCTTTTAGTAAGAGAAGTACATATAATTTATGCTCATTAAAACTAGCATAAGCAAAATGATTTAAGAATTTAAGTACAGGCACTGTTTTTTAAAATATATATATATTATATATGTATATATAATATATACACACATGCACATATATATAATATATAATCAACTCTGTTAAAATGAGAATTTATAATTAGCATGGGGAAGAAACATTGGCAGCAGATGCAAAGATGGAATAGTAACTTTATGAGATTGTGTAGATATATGCTTCTATATTCCTTGACTTGGCTATAGTAAAGTATTTCTTTTTCTTTTTTTGATGGTGCAAGGGCATATGCACCATATATGGAAGAATTTTTGTATGTAATTGTACTTAAGTTTTCGTTAGTTTAAAATGTATTGTAACTTTAAGAGGTTTATAATGAAATATTTCTATTGTTTAGTAATACTTATTAATTTAATTATCAACGTGTTATTGTCACAATGTCTTTATCATGATAGAGACTTTAATTTTGTTCGTCAGAACACTTGAATATCTTAGAACTAATTATTCAGTGGAGGAAAATTTAAAGATGATTCAAATGGTTAAAGACAACAGAAAAATTGATATAAACTAAATCTAAGTATTTTAAGCTTTGATTCTTTCCCCATCACTGGGTTGTCTCTTTACAAACAATAGAAATAACAGCTTATAGTCTTTACAATTATTCCCTGACTACAAGGAGTCTCTTTCTTTGATTGAATCCTGATTTTTCTGAAGACAAGTTGATCTGCTCGAACATTTCAAATCAATGACTAATTAAAGTGGCCCTTGCCCTCTAGAGAACACCATGATGTCAATTCCCCTCCATGCAATAACATCAGAACTATAAAACAATATAAAGTAAAATGACAATTTGCAAAAGCAAAGGTTCTCAGAGGAATTTTAAAGTTAGATTGCCAAAGCTTCAGTCACTTCAGTTGATATTTTTAACTGTGCTTGTGAATAAGAGAAAGATGCTCTTATATAATCAGCTTCAGTAATTTGAAGGTTATGTTGACAGCATACCATGAATTCCTTGGATTTTACAGCTTAAGTATATCTGAGTTATTTTCAATCAAGACACATGTTAAATTTAATTTTATAGTTCTTTTTATTTTTATGTTTTCCAATTTAAATTTATTAGAAGAATAATTTGTGTGATCTTAAGTATGAATTTTAGCTTACATGTTTTTTCACCATCTTTATGTTTCTACCAAACAAAATAAAACTATATTTCTCAATCATTAATATATTTAACATACCAATGTGACACACCCTCATCAGTTACTGTAGGATAGGCACCAAGAGCTGAGTTTCAGATGTCCACAGTTCCTGTAGGGGCTTGTGATGTGTCCCATTGGGGTTTGGAAATGACAGTTATCATTCGCCTACCAAATAAACTTGGCCCAAATGCCAGGAGATGGTTTGGAACTCTTCAGATTCTGATTTTGGTAACATTCTTATTGTTCAACTAAAACCATTTACATTATCATAAAGTGTTTATCAGTCTGATTTATATTCTAGATACAAGGATTAAAGTCAACGATGTTCACAAGTGCTCAGGGACCGCTGACAAACTACATTCAGATCCCAACTCAAGCTCTCTTTCTCTAGGTCTGTAAATATATATTGT
The DNA here is from genome assembly GCA_963574415.1 of Tarsius wallacei. Taxonomy (NCBI): domain Eukaryota; kingdom Metazoa; phylum Chordata; class Mammalia; order Primates; family Tarsiidae; genus Tarsius; species Tarsius wallacei. The sequence continues at coordinate 39,880 of CAUYQG010055353.1, read as the reverse complement.
TTATATTTTTAATATGTTTATCCTCCAGTCAATAGGAGGATGCGTTTATTTGTCTTAGATGTCTCTTGGAAGCCCCCCAAATTAGATTGAATTCTAGGCAATTTTTTCTTCCTAAATAACTATTTGTATTTCACTCAAAAAATTAAAAAGTGCATTCACTTTTATTATGTTATTTGAACATCCAAACAACCTTATGGGAGAATTAGAGCATGTGCTTTCATTCCATTTATACAAATATAGGAAGTGGAACTCATTAAACTTTAGGGACAAATCAAATGTTTTCTCTTACAAAGAAAAAATAGAAAACTGGGTCTGAAAGATGATAAATGGTTTTGCAGAACCACTTGTCTAGGGAGGGGTGAAGCAGAGACTAAGGCAACCTTCTGACATATATGCCTTGCTTTATAACTCAGACAAGTAATCCATGGGACTGACACGAAAAATCAGTTGGGAAGAAAGACAAAATGTTTGGATAGGTGGACCATGTGTATACTTGCTTTAAATGAATAAGTTTGGTTTTGATTGGAGTCATACATGTAAAGCATTTGAAACCATGCTCGAAAAATGTGAAGCAATCATTAGATGTTGGCTAATTATCATTGATGGTAACTTTGTTTCATTTGAGACATTTTGAAATCCTTATTTTGTATGTTTTTTTTTCCTAAGTCAGATACCTGACATGGTTTTCTGTATGAGATATAAAAATATTTGCTGGTATGACCACAGCAAAAATATATATTCCCACTATTTAATCTATTTGCCTACAATGGAGGTTTTTGAGGCCTTTGAGATATATTTAATTTCTACTTTAACATAAAGCTGAATGCACATTGTGGAGGACAATTTTTGAAATGAAGAAATAAAAAACTAGAAAAGAAATGTCTCATTAGATTTATCCAGCTATCAAGTTAATAATAAATTTTATGTTCTTTGTATTTGTCACACCTTTAACTTTTAGTATTTGGCAATCTATGTTATAGAATATTCAGTGGGGGCTCAGATTATTTTTTAAAAAATTCTAGTAAGTGAAGTTTATAAGCCATTTGATAGGAAGTGGAAAGTGAAAATTTTCTATAATCTTTAGTTTGGTTGTTCTAATTGGGTGGCAACTCCCACAATTAGTTAATTATTTAATAATTAGATTGCTTATCATATGGAAACTGCCACGCAAGCCATGTTATTTCGTTAAATGACCAAAATCCTTTAGGTGAGTGTTAAGATTATACGGTCAAGAGTTTTAGACACTTGTGACTATCAAAGCAGTTGCAATGCTAATACATACTACACATGTACAAATCCACCTGAGAACCCCCACATCCCAGTAAATAAATAATAGCAATAAAAATAAATTGAAAAACTCACAAAAAGAAATAGGAGGCAAATATATTTCTGGAAGGTAGACAGTGAATTAAGGACTTACAGCTGATTTATCTGAGCATATAAAGAGCAGTGGCGTGTCTGCAGAAGAGATACTCATTGAAATTAAGTCTATATTCTTGCAGAAGCTAAGAGCAGTACAGCAGCTGGGGGCTGGGTGTTATTGACTGCAGGTGGGGTGGGAGGCTGGAGACAGGGAGCTTGACTTAAAATCTGTATATGGATGGTCATATTCTTAGATCCTCTTTCCCACACCAACCATACTCCACTTCCCAACCCTCACTATGCCATACATCCCAGGAAAGAAAAGATGCATTAATTATCATGAAGAATTAAATGTCAGTGCCTCTGGATTTAGTACATCATGCACAGTGGAGGACTAAACATTCAGAAGATTGAGTAAAGTTGTTTCTACTAGATAGTGGAATCCTTAGTCGTCTTTCTCTCTGCAGAACAATCTTAACCAGACTCGTATCTCCTGCTATTCTCATTCACTCGCCCACTGTGCACATCCGAGCAGGAGATTGGAGGATTCTTCTCAGAATATATTGGAGTGATGGCTGAGAAAATACAAATGCTGGCATTCAGGGTGCTTTATCAAAGACTCATCTGATTATGCCAGAATTCTACAGTAATGTTTTCAGAAAACATTTCTCATAAACTAAAAAAGAAAACATTTATATTATTGTTTTGCATTTCACTGACTGGTTGAAAAATCCTCCAATACAAAAGACAAAAACTACGTACATTCATAAGGCAAGCATAGCAAAGAAAACAGAAGAAACTAGATACAATGGGGATAAATAAAAGAAAATATGCAAAAATTATTTTTAATCTCAGAGAGATAAAACTTTTGTATCCATGAAACAAGAACTGGATACAACAAAAAAATAAAAGATCAAAGAATAGAAATAGCTGACGACAATAACTAATATTATAGATGAATTAAATAATCAATAGACAAATTGGAAAACAAAAGTCAAAGAAATTTCTGATATTTCTGAGAAAAATCATAAAAATTTATAAATGAAATCAAGAATGTTGACAATATGAACTAAGAGGAAACCAATGAATAAGCAGTATTTATTAAACAAATAATACAAAAACATCGCAAATTAAGTGACAGGCTAGAGAATGCCTAGGGGGTGACCAGGCAAGGTTGAAAGAGGGTTCTGGAAGGTTCTGAAAGGAAGACCTTCAGTGGAAAAAGTGAACAGATTGATTTTGGATGTGTTTGATTACATATAAATAACTACTTTAAAGATTTGTATGGAACTATAGAAACGTTAGAAAAAAGATCACTAGATGCACGTAAGGTATTTATTAATTATAGGAAAATAAAAAGTTGTTCAAGAAAATAAATTAATCATAGTTGGTTACTTGGCTTTTATAATCATAATAAGGTAAACACTCATTGTTAATTTAACCCAAAAATATGATTAGCATTTTGGCGAATGAGAAGGGGCAGAAACTTTCTATAACAGAGTAGAATACTCATCCATCATACTAGAAAGTTAATAAAAATAGCCAAATGAATGATAAATAATTGTATTTCAGGAGTTGATGTATATTTTAAAATAAGCTTTTTATGATTATATAGTGTATAGATTGATATAAATGTGTTCATTTAAAAAATAAAATTTGACATTTTCTGATGGATGAATAATCCATTCTTGCTTATTTATGAGAAGCTTTTGTACATTGAGACAAATAAAAAATCTTACTACTGTTTTTAAGAAACTACTGTACTAAACCAATAAAAATACTTTATGTGTGTGTGCATGCATTCATGTATATGTGTATGTCTGTATTGTCATTTTCCTACTTATTCTCTATGAAGGTTGCAGGATATTCTCTCACATACAAATACTTAACTGTACTTCTATCTTATTCCTTGATTAGATTAGTACTTCCTTTTGCAACTATTTATTCCCATAACATGCCAGTTGAAAATAGCATTCAACAGTAAGAAAGAAAGATTAGTTAGATAGCCTACTGGCTCTCTCACATGTTCATTGTCACAGTGATTTCTTTAATTCTGTTCTAAGTAAAATGTCAGGCTGTTAAACATATTTGTCTATACATTAAAGGCCATCCTAAATTAAATAAATGCTATGTTCACTTTTACCCATTTATTTGATTCTCCTTATGTTTCTACTATTTATAGACCATCCTTTGAGTGTAACAGAGCAAAATTTCCTAAGAGTGATATTTAGAAAAAAAAATTAAGAAGAGTTTTGGTGGCCTAATATATTTGAGAAATAGCAAATGCACTATATCTCTCCTAAAATCGTATTTATTATTTGGCATATATTTGTAGGAACTCAACATTGGTGAGACACTGTTCTGCTCAATCATGGTGGATACATTTGCCTTCTTGAGCTTGCACTCTGGTGAGAAGACAGAGACAGTAAACCAGTAACATAACATAGTTTAGTATTTTAGGGAAGTGTCAGTGTGATGTGAAAAGGGAAAGTGTAAAGAAGGTAAAAGGTAAGACTACTGCAGTTTTAGTGAGAAAGATCTCCTCACTGAGAAACTCATGTTTTAAAAGAGACATATAAAAGTTTAGGTATTTATCTCTGTGGATATCTGGGAAAATAGTGTCATAGGAATAAGCAACAGAAGAAAAACAATCACAACTTGACTGGTGGGAGTTGGTTGTTAAGATTTTGACATGAGGTGAACTGAGAAATCATTGGAGGGCTTTGGACAAAGGTAGACAAGATGGCTTCTGTGTTAAGAACAGATTAGAACACAAGAGGAAAAGGCTGAAGACAATGAAGCCCACTGGATGCCTATTGCAGTTAGAAGGGAGGGTGATCATTATGACAATACCTAGTCCCGAGTGGTCACAGCAGAGAAGCTGAAATTTGTTAGGGACTGAATATGCTTGATGACAGAAAAAACAGGATCTTGGAGGTCTTCAACCCTATACAAACTGAATAACGAGGTCCTGAAAAGTCCTGCAATAAACAAACCTATTACATTTTAATTTAGGCTTCCGAAAATACATGACCTCAAGCTCCTTTTAAAAGCTACTTAACAAGTGTTACTTTGCTACGCTAATGTTGAATAGAACATACTTGGAAGGGCTGACAAAGAAACCAAGAATATGTGTAGTTTCTTTCCAAATTGTCATCTAACGTGTAAAACCTACATTAAAACTCATTGTAGCTTGAGTTATTCTCTTCTAGGTAAAATCATCTTTCATTTGATGTGATATATGCTACCTAATGTAGTTGAGATATTCTCAGCTAAGGCATACAATTAATACTTAAGGTTTCATAAGTTTCCTATTTTTAATATTGCAATTTTCGTAAGACTGAAGGAAGCCAAGGGCAGATCTTTATATTTTTTTTCTAAAAATATTCTTTTCCCTTTGTTGAGTGAATGAGAAGTCAATAAATTATCTATTTTCTTTGACTAAAGGACATTCATTTTTTAGATACTTGTCAGGAGAATAGGATATATTTTCTGCAGTAAAATTCTGCTTTTTTCACTTCTAGTTTGAAACAGGGGAAAATTACTGGTGACTTATAAAAAAGCTTCATTTATTTATTGAGTCACTAAATCTAATTAGGTCTATTATTCTTAAAACTCCATGGTAACTCACAAAGCCAGAGCGACTGATTCACATAGATTCCATACTTGAATAGCTTATTATTATTGTAGCAGAACTCAGAGCATTGCCTTGCCTAAGAAGCTGTCAGAATTTCTATTCATTTCAAGAGTTTATAAATTAACTATGGGAATATTTCTGGCTGAACTATGGTGTGCTTGATTCTGAAAGGCTTGGTATCTTCAATATCTATTGCATTTTTCCATTAATACTTTTAATCTTCATCTACATTTATTATAGATTCACATTTTATAAGACCATTGGTAAATTTAAAAAGTGGTTTAAAATAGGTGAATGAGGACCATACGCACCTTTAATTTAACTTTAATCGTTGGAAATATTTTTTAAATCAAAACAATATAACTGATGTGTCAAATATGTGGACTTTGTGAAACTTGTTTTCCTGTCTCACTGACTATATTGACTATTCATGAACACTATAAAGAATGTAATGACACAGAGTGTTTAAAACACAATTGATCAAAAGTAAATTGTGTTTTTTAGGAACATTGGTTCCATAGACACAAAAGCTCATAGGATTTGAGAGATTCACATTATGAATTATGAGCTATCAAGTACTCACTGCTCCATAATATCAAATGAATGCTAAAGATTTTTTCTCTTCAACTTCGTGACTTGTACCATCTGTTGACATCACACAATTATGGAAAAAATAACATCTTACTAAGGAGAGAAAAGCAGAAGGAGTACTTCAGTAGATGATGAAAATACTTCTCCTTGCAGACACCAGTTTTATCAATCTATACTTCCATATTGCAAGGGTTGTCTCAGTCAACCGCATGAGCCAATTTTTTTCCAATTGTACTCCCCATTTACTGAGCATAATAACTGTGTCCCATTCATTTGTACACATGTTTTGAATGAAGCATAATGTGTCTTAATAGAGAAGTCGAAAGGGGAAAGATATAACAAGTTTTATAAAACCATCCGTAAAAAAAGATTTTTTCCTGTGCTTTTGTTAACTTTTGCTCTAGAAAGGTAAACATAGTTTATCTCTTCAGTTCATTTTTTTCCCTTTCGTATGAGGATCTTTTACAAGATTATTTTTAATCTACAAAGACACTGATGTCACAACCAATTTCTCATGTAAAACACTTTAGAAAAGTTGAGAAAAAGCAGCTATATCTACTGCAATATATTTTTCTTCCCTGAAATCATTGAGAGGGTTCAGACATGAAGCGTAAGGTGCCTATTATATAAGTTTTCTGAAGATGGTAACAATGGATTTGCATTTAATTGCTTTAACCATCATTTTTCAGCCTGCCCCCAAATTACTCATTTCTGTCAATGCTTTTTTTTTTTTCCTGTTTACTAAATACTAAGGCCTTTGCACTTGGCTTGGAGTGAGAGTTTCAAACCTGACTCCAAGGTTCCTGCAGGCAAGTCAGTAATATTAGGCGTGATAGGCAGAACAGGGTGCACTTGCTGTCGGTCAATGTTTTCCTTCTCAAAAAGAGTGATTTTACATAATTACCAGATTTTATTTACTTTTATTCTTCTTAAGGATTTATTATCGTCTAAAATTCATATTTCTAGCGGTTTCTATCTGGCAGCAGTTTCAAATTCATATTTGTCTCTCTCTCTTTGAATTTGGGAAATTCCTCCCCCGCGTTTCTTCTCAAATTCCCAGCTAGACCCGGGATTCTGCTTTGACTGCGATATTGATCAGGAGCACGATTAGGATGTGCAAGCAGTTTCTTCCCTCCCCTGAGTCAGCTGCAAGTGAGTGTGGACAGAAATGAGAGCCCTTGTCAAGGACCGCCACCCTGCATGGGAGGAACACAGTGCATTCATGTAGCCTTCCACATGTGTATGGAAACAATGGGACAGGTGGGAGGAGGGTATCTAAGTATACAATGACATTGGTGTACTTGTCAAGTCTCCATTCCCTAGCATGTTTTACTCTTAGAGTCTGCATAATCTTTGTTGGGGCATTAGGTTTAGTTTACTGTGGGCAATTGAATGTCAACTTTTTTTTTCCCGAGTCTTAAGTTTTTCTCCCATAATTTTCTGCATTTATTCTATAATAGTGTGTGTGTGTATACTTTGTCATTATATACTAGACTAATAAGTATGCAATTACAGGGGAAGTTAATTATATTTTTATTACTTATATTTTGTTAATTATATACTTTGTAAATTTTGGGACTATATAACAGACTATATCCCTTTAAATGTAAAAAAATAAGTGTCTAAAAGTACTAGTTTATTACAACAGTAGTTATTAGAGGCTATAATTATTATAGCTTAATGAGGGCTATAAAAGTGTTGAACAACTTAATAAAAAAAAACTCTAGAAAAACTGTTGTTCATTCTGAGGGGGAAGTAGTTAGCATTGTTTAGGCTGATAACCAGACTACTCTCCCTTGACTAGGCAGACATTGACTCTGGTTTTTTAACACTCCAGGGTAAATCACAGAGCAAGGGATTGATGAGCAGCACAACCCAGAACCGTCTGATGGTAATAGTCTGGAACGCTTTGTGAACTGAAAGTCAGATCACACAGAGCAGTATCTCTCAAACTTAAGCATTCATCAGAATCACCAGAATGACTTTTAAAGGAAAAGTTGTTGACCTGTGAAATTCTGAAAAATATTTAACAACCCTTTAAAAACATTTTAGCAACCTTTTTCTTTTTTTAGGGAAAAAAGCCCCTCATTGGCAATACTTGCCAATTTCTGTAGTGTAAATACTGCCACGATGGCCAATTTCAAGCAACTATTATGCCACATTAAACATGGAGTTTGGAAGAGAGGTCTAGTCACACAGCTTGATGTAGTGTATCCACAAAACAGACACCATAGGTGTCAACAACCTCAATAAGTGAAACAAATACTAAAAAGTCACAAAAAGCATTAAAAAGTAATATTTTGCATATTTACCTCCTTAGTTTTTAAAATAAAATTTATAACTTGATAGAACAATATTTTTAATGATTACTGTGTTCGTTTCTCAAGCGATTTGCAAAATTTCTGAAAACCTCTATTCTCATGAGTAGGTAGGAGACATCTTGAGCACACGATTGGTCTCCACTCATCCACTCACAGGGTTTCTGATATGGGGAGCCTGAGGTGGTACCAAATACTCTCATTCCTAACACTACCTTGTGATGCTGGTGCTGCTGGTCTGAGAACCCATTCTGAGAACCACTGACAAAGACCAATGAATGCCCAGAGAAAATAAGCTGGTTTTGTCTTCTTGGGAAGGGCAGGGAACACACAGAAAATTAGACAGAATCTTAATCTGATCTCAAAAGATAAGATTGTTAAAGAAATAGAAACTATCACAGACAATTTCTATCAGGTATTTTGATTAACAGTTTGCTGAATTCCTGAATTGAAGAGTTAGTGTGTATAATTTTGTTATCACTAGAAGCTAAAGTAAGAGAAAATGATAATTTTATCCTTAAAGTCAAATATGGAAAGCCAGAAGTTTATGTAACAGTAATTATTATTAATATTGCTATCCTCCTCCAGTTTCTCTACATATTTCCATAATGTTATAAGTTCATGAGTTTATAAAGAATTTTCACACACATTAATTAATATAAGTGCAAATCGAATATTAGCATTTTGTAGGATTTTGTTCAACAGTATGTCTTTTTTTTAGAATGTATTAAAATTCTAAATAGATACAAACGGTTTATTGTTTAATAATAATATTCTTTAAAAATGAAACCAAGTAGGGATGAATTGAGGGCTAATCTATTTTGTTAACCAGGGGGTTTATTTTAGTCATCATTCAAATCACCAAATGATGTCAGGTATCCAAATTGTGCACAGTGTCAAGAGTGCTAACTTGGAAGCCGACAGCTGCAACCACAAAGAAAATAAAAAACAGTTGTAACTTTTAGAGTTACAAATGGAAATATCACCTTTTTAAATAGCACGCTTCCTTCACTTAAAACCTGTTATTTGCACTTCTATTATGGCTTTTATCACACCATTTTGTAATTGGTAATTGTTGTTTAAAAATAATTCTTTAAACCATGAGCTCCTTGAGGTTAGGAAACAAATAATGTGTTTTCTGTTTGTTTATTTCTAAAGCTAAATAGTAGGTTCTTAATTAATGTCTGTTTGAACGGGTACTCATAGGGATGCGCAGAAAAAGATGTTTATAAGATCAGTAAAAAAAGTGCTTAATTATTTTCAGTAGATGGGTGGAAAGGGTAACATCTTCATTTACGCCATGTTTCTTAATCTTGGCAGTGTTTCTTACCTATAAAGTACATGAGATGCAGTAGGAAAGCTTTTTAAGTATCAAAACCCCTAATCCTTATTCCTGGGCAGTCTGATTCTCCAAATAAGTCCAGGGTTATGTCCTAGAGTCTACATTTTAACATATATTATTCTTCCTGTTGCAGATGGTTCAGAAATCACACTTTGAGAAACTTACTGTAGAGAGAGACAGAGAGACTAGCAGACAGGCAGGTATTGATCGCCATCCAATTCTGGGTATAAATATAGACAAATTTAGTATAATGTAAAAATAGTACACTTAAATTTTTAAAAACACGATCAGCATTTAATTGTGACTACTTGTATGTTTTTCTATAGATATTACCTTTTTTACTATTTTTTTGACTAGTTAACAATTATTTGTCATCAGTCACTAAGAAGTTGAGATAAAGGTTTATAAGGGCATACTTCACATTACATAACTTGCCGTTGTGGATAATATTGAGATCATGAAGTAATGCTTATTATAAGGTATTAATTTATTTTCCAAAGTAGCCGCATTAATCATAATGCTTCTATTTGTTATTCATATATATCGATGTCAACATATATGGATGATACAGTCCCTCCATAAAAGGTATTTTATAATTTAAAGTAGGTTAATGAAAACACAACAAATAATCCAATTTTGAATAGGCATTTTCCTTTCTGAAAGAATTATTCAGTTAGGTCGTTTGGAAATATATGTTCAAACCGGAGGGCCGGAGACTATTCAGCAAAACTCATTGGAAAATATTTTCCTCTCACTGTGCTGTCTTATACTTTATGATTATCTTCTCCTTTGCCAACTGAATACAATCAATACAATTGGAGTCAATAATCTTTTTCAATTCCATTTAAGTAGATACTCATTTGAAGGACTATAACGTTTTTAACCTTAACAGTTGCTAATGTAGTAGTGGTCACTCTTACTTGTGGGAAAACGTTAATATAAAATATGAATGCTTGAACGTGGAATAAAAAGTCCCTTTACTTTAACCTTAATGACTCTAATGTCTTGTATTATGTAGCAGTGAATCAGAATTCAGTATATATTTCACTTCCAAAACATTTGTTACAACATCACAATCTGCCTGAATAAGCTTAATTGTACATACTCAGATTTACTAAAAACATTAGCTACTGTGTAAATGTTTTATAGGTTCCTTAGCATGTTAGTTATACATTTAAATTATATGAAATTTCAAGGAGAAATATAGGAATCTCTCAATATTTGGCATTCACATGGTAAATATGCATTTGAATTTATTCTGCATGTTTTGCTTCTGATAGATTTTTAAATTCCTATTTGAACCTCTACTGGATTATATGTATTAACTATGTGTAAGTTATATGTTTAATACAAAACCATATTGCAGAACTTTAAAAATAAAATGCCATATTAAAGAAAATAATGAAGAAAATATAATTTTAATAATTTAGGGAAGAGTAAACTTGAATGTCCTTTAAAATTTTCTTTTCTTTTAGATATAGATAATAAAAAATTCAGTAAGTATGGCTTACTAGTGATTCCTTATTTTCAGTTTTTTAAATGTGAAAATGTATGGATGTTTAAATCTATGCGTAAATTATTTAGTTCTCCTGTTTCACTAAAAGGGTTTAATTTCATCCTCAAAAGGTTTAGCCAATTAAAAGTTCATACAAAATTAAGTGATTTTTGCTTCACCTATGGCTATAACTTATATCTTATTTTATTATCTGTAATAATTTAATTTTGCTTTATAGAAAACAATATTATCCATACTCTAGTTCCACGGAGGAAATACATTTTAATTTACATTTTGAGTAAATTATTTTTTCTACATAGTAGTCTATATACTAAAAAAAGACATTAATTTATATAAGATATGTAATGAAATTAAGACTATTCAAATCTATTTGGGATGCATTCAAATAGCAGTGGCATATATGCTCACAATATTGTGTAAAGTACATTTTGTATGTATTTTCTATATATTGTAAATATTTAAAACCTTCCAATATCAACACTGTTTAGGAATTGAGCTCTCAGGGAGCCACCAATTTCACGTTTGGGAAGAAAAATAATTATTTTCCCCAAATCTATAAATAAAAGGACACTAATATTTTATAGTTTATTTTATGTTCAGGATCTTTCACACAGTGTATTAATTGTGTTGATCATTATAAATAGCCTTTGCAAAGGATAAGGCTCTGAAATATCTTGTACCAGGGGTTTTAGGAAAAGAGATCGGGAGGGGAAGGAGTGTAAATAAGTTACTAGTTATGTAGGGAGATTCTTCCAGGAAATGCCATGATCAGGGATTGCTCATTTTCTATAAAAGTAAGAAATCCAGATAGATCACTAAGCTCCATTTACAGCCGTTTCTTTTTCTCACTTTTTTTTTTCAAAAGATGGTGAAGGACAGTCATACTTCCAGCACCAGCCTGGCTGGAACAATTAGCAATTAAGAGTAGAAATAACTCAAGGGATAGAAATATGGTTTATGAAATGTGCAATTCAAAGCCTGAACTCTGAACAATTTTATATAGATACAAAAGTAATTATCAATAGTAACACAAAAGAAAGAGACCGTGTCTTTCTATATTAAAGTGGGCCACATGGGACGTTGTAGACTACCATGAAATTAAGACCTAGAGCCAAGATGTGGAAACAAGAACCGTGTAGTGGAGGGTTTGTGTCAGAAAGATGGACATTTTTTTTTTCCACAAGCACTTTTGATTAAGTAATTCATTGGTATCTTAGAACAAAGAGACTAGTATCCATTAAAAACTGTCCAGAATAGTTGCAGTCTTCATTTATTATTTGTATAAGTTGGAGTTTTTTCTTGAGGTTAAAGTATTTATAGGCTGGTTGTCTATTAATGTTTTTGTTTTCCCAGAAAGCCTAAAGTTTCATAACCACCTCAGCTATCTGTTGAGTGGTACTTTAAATAGGTACATCGGGTTGCAACCCTGGTGATACTTTTTTTTTTTTTTTTTGAGTTGGCGTCTCACTCCGTCGCCCAGACTGGAGTGCAGTGGCCGCTCCCGGCCACCGCAGCCTCGACCTGCTGGGCTCCGGCGATCCTTCCGCCTCAGCCTTCCAAGTAGCTGGAACTACAGGTGTGCGCTACCACGCCCGGCTGATTTTTTGATTTATTGTAGAGATGAGGTTTCGCCTGCCCAGGCGGGTCTCGAACCCGCGGGCTCAGGCAATCCACTCACCTCAGCCTCCCAAAGCGCGGGATTACAGGCTGAGCCACTGAGCCCAGCCAGGACGTTTATCTTTACTCACAAGAAGTTTCCAGGGTTTTTCTGGTAACTCACTTATGTCAAGGTCAAAAGTCTGGGTTGCCATCTCCACTGACCTTAAGGGCTTTACTTCTTGATCACAAGACAGCTGCTATAGTTCCATGATCATATCTTCACACAACTGTATTCAAGGCAGGAAGAAGGGGAGGCAGCAGAGAAAGAAAGGTGAGAAATTTTTCTTTCTTCCTTTTTTTTTAAAGGAGGAAACATTTCCTATTAACTGTCTAGTAAAATTCCCCTGACATTTCGTTTTTTGGGGTTTTTTTTTGAGTTGGAGTTTCACTCTGTCGCCCAGGCTGGAGTACAGCGGCATGCTCACAGCCACTGCAGCCTTGATCCGCTGGGCTCAGGTGACCCTTCCACCTCAGCCTTCCAAGTAGCTGCAACTACAGGCACACACTACCACACCCAGCTAATTTTTTTTATTTATTGTAGCAATGAGGTCTTGCCAAGTTGCCCAGGCTGGTGTTGAATCCATGGACTCAGGCAATCCTCTCACCTCGGCCTCCCAAAATGCTGGGATTATAGGCATGAGCCACCACCCCCGGCCTTCCCCTGACATCTCATTGGCGAGATCTGAGACATGTAGCCAAGCCTGCACTAAATGTCTAGGTGACCGAAATGGTATCTGGTTAGGAGGCAGCATTTATATGATGGTTTGTTCATCCCTGACACATCTCATGAGTCGAGAGTGCAGCCGGGTGCCAGACAGAAGGTCATGGCTCTAGTAGTGTACACAGTGCACAGTGGCTGTCACTCCTTCCACAATCCTTTCTGTTCCCAGTTGCAAGTAATCTCATATTCTCTAAATGTTTACAGCTTCTTAACTCTCTTGGCCATAACACTTCCTACCTTTTTTTTTTAATTAGTTGGGATAGTAAACCTGGCTTGTGGTGGATTTGTTGTTCTCATATAACAATAAGTCAGAGAGAGGTAAGCGCTGGCATCTGTCCAGCAGTCCACTGAGACAAGGGTTGGTCCATACCTGAGATTGTCTTGGTAGTTTCCCTCATGGTTCCAAAATGGCTGCTGCAACTCCAGCTTTTTTTTTTTTTTCTTTTTTTTAACTAATCCAGTCTGACAAAAACGGTAGCTTTTGAGTTTCATAGAATGCAGAAAGATATGGGGAAGTCTGGTGAAATTTTCTTAGGAGAGAAAAAATTTCTTCCAAACCTGTCAGCAGACTTCAACACGTGTTTCACTGAACAAAAGCATATCACCTAACCACACCTCAATGTCAGATAGTCTGATGAGGAAAGTAGTCAGTGTTTCTGGCCTTAATGGAAAATGGAAAATGTCATGACTGGAGGGCTGGCCAGGATGCCCGCACCTCTCTTTCTCTACTTGTCTTCCCCATTGGACTGAGAGTTCTCTGAGAGCAAGAATGTTGCCTTATTTCCTTTATTGATTTTGAACTGATTATACAAGGGTTGCAGGGAGTACACTGGACAGTGCATGCTGAGGACCCATGTGTGATGAGTTCTCCAAAGCGACTGTCACCATCATGAAAAACAAGCAGATATAGCACCCTAAGCCCCCCCAGCCCATCTTGTCTTTAATGTATTTGATTTCAAGTACGTGAGTGTTGAGTAGGGGCTGAGAGCATTGGGCATGGGTTTTCACTCCTTCCTCCCTGCTCTCCATGGTCTCGTGAGCACTTCTAGCAGTACAACACATCCAGATGTTTTATCACAAACCTTCACATCTACAGGACGACCTCATTTGTTAGGCAACACCACCTGTTAGGACAAAAAAGTCACACAGACACATTACATCCTTGTACAAGTTATTCTACCTCTCTGTGCCTCAGTTTCCTTGACTTAAGTGAAAACTACTTTCTCAAATCTCTTAAGGTTCTGGAGATGAAATGGGAGAGATCATGTGGCAATGCCCAGCCCAATGTAGGTGCTCAATCAATGCCTCTTGTTTAGACCAGTTGATCCTCTGAGGAACCCCAGGGAGGGGCAGGTGAGATATACATGCTGGGCACAAGGAAAGGCGAAGTAACATGTCACAGACTAGAGATGCACAAATCACAGAACTCACAATCACAAAAGGGAGCAGAGATGACCTTGTTCAACATGCTATGGTGAAGGAAAAGAAGGAGAGGCCAGAGTACCTGCCTCAGATGGTCCCTGGGTGACTGTGGCATGGCTGCTGGAGTCTGGCCAGCTGTCCCATGTTACTGAGCAACAGGGGATTGCTTTCCAATACACTAGAAGTCAATATTATGACACCAGGTTTTTGAGAAAAGATTTTTTTATTGCAAGGCATCTAACGAAGAGACAGGAGTTCAGCTCAAATCAGTCTCTGGGTACTGGCTTTGAGGCAGTACTTTTATTAGAAAAGGTTTGAGGGGGTAGGTTCTGGGATTGGCAGATGATTGGTGAAAGGAAAGGGGAGGTCTGAAAAGTCCTCAGTTATCTTTCCATGCCTCATCGTGGGTCCCATGTGCAAATTCAAGGGGAGTTAGTATGAATCAGCACGAAACGTGGTGGAAATATAAGCTATGACATCAATAAGTTTGTTTTGGCTCTAATTAATTTCAACCAGTTTTGCTATCTTATGAGCAGAGGGAGTTTTCATGTTTTCATAAGATTCTTTTAGATCTGCCATTCTGTAAACACAAGATTTTTGTTAGTTATTGGTTTCTTTAACTCTTTGGGCCAGGGTTTGGCCAACTCTACTCTCTCACACCCCCAAGTCCTAAGACTCTGCATAGGAGGGGCTGGATTCCAGGCATGTTTATCTTCTCAATTATGAGAGACCACACAACTCTTTCAACTCCATACAAGCCGGAAAGTGAATATTTAAGACTTTGCGGGCCATGTATGGTCTCTGCTGCATATCCTTGTTTTTTGTTTGTTTGTTTTTTTCATATTCTCTTAAAATGTAAAAACCTCTTTTGGCTCACGGGTTGCACAGACAGGAGCAGTGGCCAGATTTGGCCAAATGGTTCCCCTGTGTGTCTTGGCACCCCTGAAACATGTGAGGGACTTCCTTGCTTCTGCCCACTGAGGAAAGCCAGACTTGACTGTGGTTCTATTGTGACCTGGTTCCCAGAGCGAGTTCCGGACCTGTTCTAGAACCCAGCCAGGGCAGAGGTCTGAGAGCCATGGAGGCACTGGGAGCCGTGCTGTCCTGCCCTGTGTGCATGGATCTGTTCTCACCCCCCGTGATGCTGCTCTCCTGCTCCCACAACTTCTGCAAGCAGTGCCTGGAGCTGATCTTGGTTTGCCAGGACTGCACCCTCATAGAGGGGCAGTTCTGCTGTCCAGTGTGTAGAAAAGTAAGAGGATATTTGGGGTCCTTTCTCTGCACCAGAGAGCAGACTTCCTTCTGGTTGGCACTTCTCATTGGGAGCCTGGCCCATGGGAGAACTGGGCACATGGGGGCTCAAAATGAAGACTGGTGGGACAGACCCACATGAAGGGTCTTTATAGTATGAAATGCAAAGCTCTTGCATGACTTGTGAGGCTGCCTTGAACATGTCCTCCCCTGCCCTTCTGGTGGGTGTTTTTAGGCTCAAAAGACACAGCCAAGAGAATGGCCAAGAGAGTAAATATGCTTTCACATGTTCGGTATGCACCAGGCTAAGGGTACATTTATTAGCACCTGCTAGGTGCCTTCTCACTACAGTAGCAGATCAGAGAAACAGGGCTGGTGAGTTGGACTGCGCACACAGGGAGGTCCCACCGCGCAGGACTGCAGCTTGCTGTAGAGGTCTGGACGGCTTCAGAGGAGGCAACTTCTGGGTAGAATCTACAAGTAGGGCAGATGTCGATGGATCAGGCAGTCCAGGAAAACAGTAGCAGACACCAAGGCCCAAGAAGGAGGGCATGGGAAAGGAGGCGCTTCAGGGAACTGGCTGGTAGACAAAGAAGGCTTGAGTGTTAGGGTGCTGTGGAAGAAACCTGGGGATTTAGGGCACCCACCAGAAGGGCAGGGGAGGACATGTTCAAGGCAGCCTCACAAGTCATGCAAGAGCTTTGCATTTCATACTATAAACAGTGGTGAGCCAGTAAAATATTTTAGCCTGGAAAATCATAATGGTGACTTTTGAAATGATACCATTATATATATTACATGCTCTCACAGAAACTTTCTGTGTAATTATTTGTGTAACATTTCTTTCCCTAACTAAACTGTAGGAACCATGACTGCTGTTTCTCCAGGTCCTTTGGATATTTGTGGAAGGAAAGAAGAAAATAGAGAATAGGTTGCAGGAAGAAGGATCCTGAGGGGGCTGGAGGGCAGCGGAGGAGAATTATCAATTGGCCCTTGGGAAGGGGTGCCAATGCGAGGACTGAGGGGGATGAGAAGGTTGGGGGTTCAGTTCAAAGATGCTTGGGCGGATTTTTATTGTTCAACGTGGACTTTTCACTTATATGTGTATTCATTTTAAAATCATATAAAAAGTACTGTAGAAAAGAGCTTAGAATGAAAAGCAATGCTCTCCTCCCACTCCAAGTCCCACTCCCCAGAAACAATCTCTTTTAACTCTTTCTACTTAATTCTTCCTGTAGTTAACACCACAGCTCTGTAAAATGTGCTTACCCTGCCAAGATCTTTACCAATCAGTCTTCCATCTTACTGGCGTTGGCTTCCTCTCTGATGACTGAGCTCATGACTCCTCCCTATCTTCCTCCCTTAGCAGGTCCATGGCAACCTTTGATTACTCTATTGTGATTTTAAGTTATGCACTTAAACCTCTATTTCTCCTTCCAGCATCTAGAGGGAACATTATTTTCTGAGTCCCCATTTTATGAGGCAAGGCCACCCTTGTCCCCTTCCCTGCTGTCTAGTTTACTTCCTCCCAGATGACAGACACAGAGGCCCCCCAGGCTCTGACAGTCCAAGAGAAACCTGCAGAGGGCACAGGATGTACTCCAGAGGTCTTTGCATCAGTTTTGTCAAGCTTGAATTTGGGGGAGTGGGCAGGTCATGCAGGTGAGGTTCCACGAGGCAGATGTGGCATTGAGTCCCTGACTGGACACAAAGCAACAGGCAGGAGGACAGTGCTGGCCTGGCTACTGGCTGCACTCGTGGCTCAAGACCATGGTAAAGAGCTTTTGATTGGTTGAATAGAGGTAGAGATTTGAGAGAAGAGGGCAGAATAGACCAACATTCTCAGCTCTAAAGGCAGGCCAACTGGGATGTTTTCAATGCTCTGAGATTTTCTTTGAAAAGAAAAAGGGCCCATATCCCAAAAGCTGGCCAATTCATCTTCCATGGAGTATTCATTTCACTGAATTCTGGAGATTACTACAACAGTGGCATTTCATACAGTGCTAGCCTGGTATTCAAACCCAGGTCTACCTCCTTTCAAGCCAAACTCTTTTCTCTTTCCCACAGGACCAGGAACATTCTGAGAGGGGTAGGAAAGAAATCTCTCTCCTGCACTGCTTCTGTTGGGGCAAATAGATCAGGAGATGCTTGTGATTGAAAAGATAGTTTGCTACTTACAATTCCCAGGAGGAGGGAGCTACACAGAGGGCCACAAAGAGAATCACCAGGGCTGATGGGGGAGGGAAGAGGACTGTGAGCTGGAGCCTTTATTGGTGTTTCCACAAGAAGGAATGGGCAAGGCAGGTAAGCAGGATTAGGATTGGCTCATTTGAATTGTTTCAGTGGGTTCTGGGGTGCAGGGACTGTGCCTAGTTGTCTAGTACCTGTCTTGGTGTGATTAGGGTAGGTGGTTGGTGGTTTGAAGTGTGAGCTGGCTGGGGATGTGAGATTTAGTTGGTTTATTTTCATTGGAAAGACACAAAGGTGAGTCCTTTACTCTTTCTTGGAACTGGCTAACCCTGGGAGAGACAGTCCCACCAGGCTAAGCAAGGCTCCAGATGTCAAAGCATCAGAACACAGACAATAAAGATACAGTTAAAGCAAATTGGTCTTCAGTGATCAGTTCAGGTGTCATCTCCTAGAGACTCCAGTCCTAATCTCCTCTGCCACTACCAAGGAGATTCATTCCTTCCCCTCCTATGGTCCCTTGGCATATCCTGTATGGTCATCGACTGTGAGCATTTGTCTTTTCCATTGGGCTGAGTTTCTGCATAAGGCAGGGTAGGTACCAACCAAAATTCACAGAGGTAAAGAACACAGGTTCCCATTTCACCTGAGGGAGTTTGTGGTGACTTTTACAACAGATGTTGATAACAGGCCTATACCAGTGCCAACCTGGAGGTGCTATTTTGCAGGGGTTGAGAGGCCTCCCACAGTCGTTTCCTTGTGAGGGCCTTGTCAGCCTTCTCCAGGGTGGGACAGGAGTTCTTTCCTCCTCCTGGATGATGTTTATGTGCTGAAGAAGGGAAGTGTCTCAACCTTCCCCCAAGATGAGGTGATAGCTCACCACGGGAATTTTTCACAATCTCATGCTGTCTCTGTGTTTTAGGTCATTTATTTGAAGGGCAAAGGAACAAATGGACTGCAGAGGAACATTCTGGCTGAAAATATACTGGAAAAGTTTAAGGAAGCACTTGAGATGCTTCATACCAAGGAGCAAAACCAGCTAGCTCAGATATGTGAGAAGCATGGAGAAATCATGAATCTGGTATTAAATTACACTTCTTATTTTATTTTTGTCTCTCTGCTCAATCTGTCAAATTAGTCAGCAATCTTACATGATTGAAACCAGATATTTACTCAGGAGTATAATAGAGGATTACTTTACAGATACATTCACACAATAATGTTGACTTTATTTTCCACTCTTAATGATGGTACCCAAGTATGGATGTGTGCATGCGTGTGTGTGTGTGTGTGTGTGTGTGTGTGTGTGTGTGTATGTGCATGTACACATGGTATTCAACCACATAACCCACAAGAGGATTTAAGAAGCCACAGGTAGAAGGGGCTCAAATAGTTACAGTGAAGTGGCACCATACTCAGATTTATGAGAATTCAGTCACCCTAGGTCATCCCAGAGAGAGAGGGTGGGGTAAGACAAGACTGGTGAATCTGCCATTCCTTCATTGCCTCTGAGGAGTAAATGGTTTGGAGAACTGATCGTGATTCTGGTGTTTGAGTATTCAGCAGGAGTTTTCATATAGTACACCATTGGAACCCTTGATTGTTTCTGTACAATGCCCTGCACATTGTAAATTTATACACACTTATCTACCATGTGCCTTGTACAAAACCTTGTGTGCGTGCTCTATGATATATTCACATTCCCTCCCTAAGGGATCTCCAAGGACAACTTTGACTTAAGTAAATTTCCCCTTTGGAACTGACTTTAGGACAATCCCTGTGTCAGATGTGATGCCTCTTAAGCATTATTTCTTTACTGTTGACAAAGCACATTCACAACCTTTATCCTGTTTGATTCCCCCCAATAACCCCAGGGAGCAGGAGAAATCAGAGTGTTTCATTGATTAGAAGTATCAACCACCAGGTTCAGGGTCCTCAGGTGGTTTTGTTAATTATCAGGTATAAACTAATTTGGTGATTTCTTTGGAGGAATTCAAAAGTATTTATGAGGCTTTACAATGTCACTGTGACTTGAAGCTCTGAAGCAAACTCCCAAAGCAGAGACACGGCTCTGAAAGAAGGTCTTGTAGTTCGAATCAGAGGTCTGCACAAGGGGGCTGACTCTTTAATGATCCTCCATCCTCAGCCAGTCTCCTGGGCTGCTCCAAGCCACATAGGCCTCTGCTGGCTCTCCTGCTGAAGAGATTGGAGGCATCACTCAGGACAGACTAGGTCAAGCCTCTGAGAGGGTACAAGAGAATAGAATGCAATTAAGTATTCCTCTGTGGACTCTGCCTTTAAGAATTGGTTTAATTTGTCATGATTCTCAGTGACTCTGCCTCATCCTCAGGCCACTTCCCCTTCCAAGATAAGAATGTTCATTCCTAGGCTGCTTATGAACTGAGTGGGGGAGAATAGGATGGGGGAGAGCAAATGTTCAGGCAGGAACAGGCAGGAGGATGGCTCCTCCTTGATCCCTTCCATCTGAAATGTTCCTAGCTTATTTTGAATCCTGTAGTTGGACTCAACTTCATTTGTGGAGGTTCTCATAACATTATCAATAACTGCCACATATTTAATGTGGCACACATTAAATATGTGGCAGTTATTGATAATGGTCCCGAGTGAATATGACTGGAATGTCTTCTACACACCAGAAATTTCATATGCATCACTGTGGTTAAGCCTCACAACAACTCTGTGAGGTATATGGCATGGCATTGTGGAAAAGAACTTGAACTTGGAGTCAAAATAACCTTGACTTTTAGTCCCAATGCTGTCCCTTCCTGGTGAGTTACTTAACATCTTGGAGTCTTCTGAGCTTCCTCACCTATAAAACCAGCATGATACTATCTGAAGCAAAGGATTTTATGAAATAACAACATGCACTTACTAAATTACCACCAGAGGATCCTAGTATTGCCATCACCTCTGTCCTCTACCCGCCAGGGTGTCCTATGCATCTGACTTTTAATTTCTGCGTAAGGCTACATCCAGAATGTCATCAGCCTGGGTGTGGCAGGTCCCGAGTGAATATGACTGGAATGGAAAAGAAGTAAGTTTCACTGACTTTTTTTTTCCCTCAATCAGATGTGCCTAAATGATGAAGAGCCAATATGCGGAATGTGTAAGCTCTTTGGGGACCACAAGTCTCACCAGGTGGCCAAGCTTGCTGATGCCTACACAGAGAGGAAAGCTAGCTTTACTGAGGACATTCAACGGGTGCAGCAGAGATCTGAGAGCACAGCCCAGGCAATGGAGGTACAGCTCGTATGGTCCTGTCCTTCCCCATATAATCAGGAGGACGATGTTTGGTTCCAGTTTCAACAGTTTTCCCTTCAGGGCACTAGGCTGACAGAGATGGTGTTTAAATGCAAGGGAGAAATCACACATTGCATTCTCTAAAGACAGGCTTTCTTTGAGTTTGTCCTGAAACGTGTCAAATTTTAAAATGTGCACCTTAAGAAATGAATGAACTGGCCGGGCTCGGTGGCTCAGCTTGTAATCCCAGCACTTTGGGAGGCCTAGGTGAGTGGATTGCCTGAACCCATGGGTTCAAGACCGGCCTGGGCAAATTGACGAGACCTAATCTCTACAATAAATCAAAAATTAGCCAGGCGTGGTAGCACGCGCCTGTAGTTCCAGCTATTTGGAAGGCTGAGACGGAAAGAACACCAGGGCCCACATGAGCGTGCCACGGCACTCCAGCCTGGACTCCAATTCAAAAAATTAAGAAAAGAAAAGAAAAGAAAAGGAGTGAGTTCTGACTGCTTCCTAGACTTCCAGAAATGGAGACTTAATGGCAATATAACTTACCCTTTTGTAAGATAGATAATTAAAGTATGTCCTAGCTTGTATAGCCTATTTTCTTCATTTTGTGACTTTACTCCTCTTGAAATACAGATTTTAAGAATTAATCTCTAAATACATTTGCCTCAGCCCTCCACATGCCAGGGTGTCCTGTACAACAAACTTTTAATTTCTGCTTAAGGATATGTTCAGAATGTCATCAGTCTGGGTATAGCAAGTCCTATGTGTATATGTGCCATGCATATGTGTACACACACACACACACACGTAGAAAACAAAGTTGTCATTGAGAGACTAATTTGAGTGATAAGCTTCAGTTCCTGTGGAGAAGTGACATCAATTGAATGGCCAAAGTAGAGACCCCTGGGGTCTGATATCTGGAGTACAGAACTATCATCTGGACCATACTAGCTACCTACAAGTTGGTACCACAAATTGGGTTCTCTGGAAGCAGAGGTTGAGACAGACTTTGGGTACAATTTATCTAAACCAACACCTGTAAAAGGAAGGAGGAAAAAGGATGAAGCAGAGGGGACAATGAACTACCATGCAGGCCTGACAAAGCAGCCACCCATCCTGGTGGAGACTCTGGATCCAGCATTGTCCATCAGAGTACCCCATGTTGAGCTGGAATGGCTGCGCTGTTATAGATCCCTCTCACTCCGTCACCGGATGTGACTGCTCTGTGGATGGGACAGCTGAGGGCAACCCTAAAGGATCTGACAGTTAGAGGTTGGTGATACTCACCACAATAGGACAACAAGTCTTTCCTTGAAGGGAAATCTGGGAAGATTATCTCTGTGTCTACCCAGTTGATTTTTATAGATCTTCTCAATATCAAATAATGTTTGTTAAAATTAGGTTTATTCCTTCGTCTTCTGGCCAAGATGGAATAACAGGAGCTTTATTTACCTTCCCTCCTAAAAAAACAATGGTATACACAAACCATATGAAGCAACTATTTTCAAGAAATCAGACCTCAATCCATGAAAAATGATCATTCTTGAGAGGCCGAAAACAGGCAAGATACGTGTACAATTATTTCACCTTGCCACCTTGAGAGAGTTTCCAGGCTATGGCTCAGAAAAAGAGAACCCAAGTGAAGTGTGACAGATTCCCTAAGTTCAGGAGATGGAGCTGAGAATTTGGGGAGACCAAGGTAATACATAGAACAGAGTCTAGATAGGAGAGGGCTGCACAGAGAGAGAACCTGGACATCTGTGAAGATCTCCCTTGAGTATTCAGCAATGCACTGATCAGCACATGTTTTTGAAGAAACCACATGGATCAGGAAAGGAACCATTTAAAAATATTGAGGAAACAGTGCCTGTTGCTCAACAGGACAAGGAACAGTGCCTGTTCTCACTAACAAGACTGGGAAAACTCATAATTCATGGAATATTGGAAAGAGTATTTGGGAGGTATTGCCTCAATGGTGGGTCATAATTAGCCTTAGACTGACCACTGCTTCGGACTTAAAATAATAAAAGCAAGACCTGAAAAGATCAAACTCTTTCCAAATAGCTCAACTGCATCTCAGAACAAAACTTAAGATTCAGAGTAATACAAAAAAATTCAGGACCCAACAAAGTAAAATTCACAATGTCTGGCATCCAGTCCAAGATTACCTACCATGCAGGCAAAGAAGTAGGAAAATATAATGAATACAATCATCTTATAATCAGAATCAAATCAGAATTGAGACTGGTGTTAAATTAGCAGATAAAGACACTAAAAGTTATTATAATTTCTTATTTCAAAAAGTTAGGGACATAGAAGATGTAAAAAAATAATCAAATTGAATTTCTAGATATGAAAACTACAATGTTGTGAAAAATACACTGGATGGGATTAACAGCAATTTAGACATGGTAGAAGAAATTTAGACAAAGTAGGCACGTGAACTTGAAGATATAACAACTGAAATTTTATAAGATAATATAAAGAATATGAATTTTTGGCCGGGCTCGGTGGCTCAGCCTGTAGTCCCAGCACTTTGGGAGGCCGAGGTGAGTGGACTGCCTGAGCCCACGGGTTTGAGACTCGCCTGGGCAACTTGGCGAGACCTCATCTCTACAATAAATCAAAAATTAGCCGGGCATGGTAGCACGCACCTATAGTTCCAGCTACTTGGAAGGCTAAGGTGGAAGGATCGCCAGAGCCCAGCAGGTCAAGGCTGCGGTAGCTGGGAGCAGCCACTGCACTCCAGTCTGGGTGACAGAGTGAGACTTCAACTCAAAAAAAAAAAAAAGAATATGAATTTTTTAGGCCTGTCACGGTGGCTCATGCATGCCTGTAATCCCAGCAGTCTGGGAAGTGGAGGCAGGAGGATTTCCTGAGCTCAGGTGTTCGAGACCAGCCTGGCCAGCATGATGAGACCTTATCTCTACAGTAAATTTAAAAAATTAGCCAGGTGTGGTGATGTGCACCTGTAGTCCCAGCTACTTGGAAGGCTAAGGTGGAAGAATCACCTGAACCCTGTATGTTGAGGCTGCCGTGAGCCATGACTGTGCTGCTGCATACCAGCCTGGCAATAGGTGAGACTCCGACTCAAAAAGAAAAAATAAAACAAAAAGGAAATCTTTTTTTTTTTTTTAAAGAGCATTGATGAGTCATGGAGCAACTTCAAGTGTCCCAGTATGCATGGATACATGAAACACATAAAAGAAATGACAGGGTAAAAAGGGGCAGAAAAATTATTTAAAGAAATAATGGCCAAAAATTTTCTAAACTTGATGAAAATTATAAACTCACACCCATAAGTATGGCAAACCTCAAGTACAAAAAGCAAGATGAAAACTATGACAAGGAACACTATAGTCAAATTATTGAAAACTAATGATAAAGGGAAAATCTTAAAAGCAAGAGGGGGGAGGGGGAGGGCATGTTATATACAGAGGAACAAAGATAGGGATAGGATCAGATTTCTTTTTGGAAATAATCCAACCAAGAAGATAGTGGAGCAAGAGTATGAATTAGGAAAAAATATCAAACTGGAACTCTACATCTAGTGAAAATATCTTCAAAAGTGGAAGTGAAATAAAGACATTTTTAGACATACAAAAGCCTGAGAGATTTCATCACTAGCAGACCTGCACTACAAAACTGTTAAAGAAAATCCTTCTGACAGAAGAAAAATCTAGATCTGCACAAAGGATTAAAGAGTACCTGAAATAGAAGCTACAAACTATATGAATATTTTCATATTATTTAAATCTCTTGAAAAGAAAACTGGCTGCTCAAAAATTATATTGTGGGTTTATAGAACATTTAAAATTAAATATGTGACAGTAATAGCATAAAGGTCAGGAGGGGCAAAATAGCAGTACACTATTATGAAGTTTTTATATTATACGTGAAGAGGTATAATTCACTTGTTAGACTGTGGTTGATTAGAGTCCTAAAGCAACCACTAAAACAACCAAGGAAAGAATTGTAGCTAATAGGCTAGCAAATGAAATAAAATTGAATAATAAGAACATGTTTGATTAATCCTAAAGAAGTGTAGGAAAAAAAAGAACAAAAACCAGATTAAACAAATAGCAAGATAATAAAACTCAAACTTAGCCATATCAATAATTACATTAAATAAAAATGATCTAAACACTTCATAGAGTATTTGACAAAATGAATTTAAAAAATCAAGATCTGACTATATGCTGCCTATCACAAATGCACTTTATTTTATTTTTGAGGTGGGGTCTCATTCTGTCACCCAGGTTGGAGTGCAGTGGCACAATCATGGCTTACCACAGCCTCAGCCTCATGGCCTAGTTGATCCTTCTGCCTCACCCTCCCAACTAGCTGGGACCACAGACGCATACCATCATGCCTCGCTATTTTTTTTTTTTTTGTAAAGAAAAGGTCTCACAATATTGCCTAGGCTGGTCTTGAACTTCTGGGCTCAAGCAATCCTCCTGTCTTGGCTTCCCAAAATGCTGGGATAATAGGCATGAACCACCATGCCTGGCCACAAATATACTTTGAATATAAAGCGTACATATAGGTTAAATGTAAAAGAATGGAAAAAATATACCACAGTAACACATATCAAAAGAAAGATAAAATG
Organism: Tarsius wallacei; assembly: GCA_963574415.1. Taxonomy (NCBI): domain Eukaryota; kingdom Metazoa; phylum Chordata; class Mammalia; order Primates; family Tarsiidae; genus Tarsius; species Tarsius wallacei. The sequence goes on along the minus strand of CAUYQG010055353.1, from coordinate 13,995 downwards.
CCTCTATTAGCATACACAAAGTAAATTTCAGAACAAATAATATTACCAGAGAGAAAGAAGGTCATTTACTTTTGATAAAGGGGTTAATTAATTAAAAGGACATAACACATAACAAGTGAATATTATAAACAACTTTATGCCAAAAGTTCAACAACTTAGATTAAATTCTGTGAAGGATAAAACTACCAAAGAAGGCCAGACACGATAGGTGCACACTAATAATCCTAGCCCTTTGGGAGGCAAGGTAGGAGGATCACTTGAGCCCAGAAGTTCAAGACCAGCTGGGCAACATAGTGAGGCCTTGTCTACAAAAAATTAAAAAAAAAAAAGTATGCCTGTAGTCCCAGCTACTTGGGAGGCTAACACAGGAGAATTGCTTGAGTCCGGGAGTTAGAGGCTGCAGTGAGCCATGACTGTGCCCACTGCACTCCAGCCTGGGCAACAGAGTGAGATCCTAACTCAAAAAACAAAACAAAAAAACTAAAAAAATTCCACAAAGTTTTCCCAAGAACAAATAAATTACACTACCAGAATATTCATTTATCTATAAAGGGAGATAAATAAATATTTGTAGTTTAAAATTTTCTCACAGTGAAAACTCCAGACTCAGATAGCTTCACCAGTGAAGTTTTCCAAACACTTAAGGAAGAAGCAATATCAAAAGAAGAAGCAATTTTCAGAAAACTGAAGTTGTGGTATTACTTCCCAACTCATTCTCTAAGACCAACATTATCCTTAATTCAAAACCATACAAAGAAAATTACAACAAATATCTTTTATGAACACTGATGCAGAATATCTTGTAAAATTTTTCCAAATCAAATATAAAAATATACAAGAAGGTTAATGCTATAACATGACAAAAGTGATTTAATCCAGGAATACAGCATTGGCTTAACATTCAAAAAAATAATCAGTGTGCTTTGCCATAACAACAAACCAAAAAAAGAAAAATTGTATCTCAATAGACACAGATTTTTTGGAAAAATATAATGTCCATTTAAAAAAATAAAAACTCAGCTATCTATAAGTATCTCAAATTCTCTGATTCGCCAACACCAGCTGGTTGCCCAAAAATTCTGACACTATCTGGAGTTAGCACAGACCTCACAGGTTAAGGGCTGTCCCACAAGACTGCCCCCATTTTAGACAGCAGTCACAAGTCCCAGGTTGCCACCTGTACTTCTGACTGACCAGCTATAAACTCAGGGGGTCTTCACACACCCCCCTCACGGTCAGTAATTCAGTAACAACTCACAGAACGTGGAAAAACACTTTATTTGTGTTCACTGGCTTATAAAGGATACAACTCCAGAAAACCCAAATGGAAGAGATAAATAGGGCAAGGTACTGAGTTGATCAGAGCTTCCATGACTTCTCCAGGTATACCACTGGCTTAGTCTTTTTGGGATGCTATAACAAAATACCATAAACTAGGTAGCTAATCAAAATAAAAATGTATTTCTCACAGTTCTGGAGATTCCAAGTTCAAAATCAAGAAACTGGCAGATTCAGTGTCTAGTGAGGGCCCACTCTCTCACAGGTGGTACCTTCCTGTTGCATTCTCACACAGTGGAACAGCAAGTTAGCTTCTGGGAGTCTCTTTTAATAAAGGCACTACCCAATAATGGGGTTTATATTGTCATGACCTAATTACTTCCCAAAGGCTAGCTTTCAACATATTAATTTTGGGAGGACTAAATTTTCAGTCCATTGCATTCCATTCATAACCCCCCTCTCCAATTCATGTCCTTCTCACAAACAAAATGCATCCTTCCTTATCAATAGTCCTAACTTGTTCCAATACAAACTCAAAAGTCTACAGTCCATAGTCTCGTATAAATATCATCTAAATTAGATATGGGTGAGACTCAAGGTGTGATTCAGCCTGAATTGCTTTCCAGCTATTAACCTGTGAAATCAAACATGTTATCTGTTAGGTCAAAGTGTTAGGTCAGTGATCTGGTGCTGCAGGTGAGATGCAAATAACTGCAAATAAATTAGATTGAAAATATAGTTTATTTAGAAAGTAGATTAGAGAGAGAGAGTGAGAAAAGGGGAATCCACATCTACCAGATTGGGGAGGGGGCCAGAGCTTAAAGAGAAGTATGGCCCGGCCATAGTTCAGTGAAAATATGGGTGGGTCAGAACTTAACAATAGCAATGGCCACAGATGCTTGAGGTTGAATGCTTTTTAAACCTTCCCTTTGATGGGGACAAGTCTTTTTTTTTTTTTTGAGTTGGAGTCTCACTCTGTCGCCCAGACTAGAGTGCAGTGGCTGCTCCCGGCCACCACAGCCTCAACCTGTTGAGCTCCGGCGATCCTTCCGCTTCAGTCGTCCAAGTAGCTGGAACTACAGGCGTGCGCTACCACACCTGGCTAATTTTTTTGATTTATTGTAGAGATGAGGTCTCGCCAAGTTGCCCAGGTGGGTCTTGAACCAGCAGGCTCAGGCAATCCACTCACCTCAGCCTCCCAAGGCACAGGTTTACAGGCTGAGCCACCAAGCCCGGCTGATGGGGACAAGTCTTAAGGGTTTGGGTGGTGGTCTGTTTTACATCATCATAAAGGGGCAAGTAAGCACAGATATTGATGTCACAGTGATAGATGGCAGGCAGATAGGTGGGTTAGTTACATGGTGATGGAGCTGATTTGTATCATGTAGGTCAAGAAGGGTTGATCACAATAGACTGGGTAAATTTGGTTTTTTCATGGCTGCAAGACAAATACTTGCAATAGAAAAGCTAGTTAATACAAAACAAGCTGGGGAGGGGTTGTAAAATAATTATCAATAGCTACCTCCAGGAAACTAGTTCTGCCCTTGGCTAGAAGACAAGCTAAGTAATTTGCTGAGAAAGCATGTCAGAGCTAAGAAGTGTTAAAATGGCTGCACTTTAGCTAGGATTATTTCATTAAATTATTCCATTATGGTGTTTTACCCTTTTGTTATCTACTTCTAAAATACAACCACGATACAGGTATAGGATAGACACTTTTTTATTCCAAAAGGGAAAATAGGGAAGAAGAAAGGAGCAACAGTTCCTAAGTAAGTCTGAAGCACAATAAGGCAAACAGCATTAAATCCTAAGTCTCGATAATAATCTTCTGCAACTTAATGCTCTACCTTCCAGGCCCACTGGGGTGGGTCTCCTGCCTTTTGGACACGCAGGGGTGGTGATTCTACACCCATAGCAGCATCTATGCCTGGATCATGCACCTGTGACTTCCCCAGGCTGGAATCCACTGGCTCCACCAGAATGGGGTCATTGAGGCAGTCCAGTCCCACAGCTCCAATAGTCCAAATGGGTGTCTCTTTTGGTGGTCCTATACTCAATGGTGGCTCCCTGATGGGTGGCAGCCCTGATGATTTCTGAATTTCCCTCAGAGTTATTCTTTTATTGTCTTGAACAATAACTCCTGGCTTCTGTTAGATGGTTGATTTATCTCCTTATCAGTTATTTATTTGGCCACACCCTTGGTTTATTCTCCTGAACATGCTTTGTCATTTTTTACAATATAGAAAAGCTGAGAATTTTCCAAGTATTTAAGTTCTGCTTCCCTTCTGATCAACAATTCCATCTTTAAGACATTTTCTCTTCTCACATTTTACTGTAAGCAATCAAGAGAATCCAGGCTACACCTTCAACACTTTGCTTAGAAATAGCTTCAGTGAATATTCAATATAATTATTCACAAGATCTACCTTCCACAAGACAATAGGCACAAACACAATACAGTTAAGTTGTTATAACAGTTTTGCCACTTTATAACAAGCATCACCTTTCTACCAGTTTCCAAAAACATGTTCCTCAGTTCCATCTAAGACCTCATTAAAACAGTCTTTTACCATCTATACATCTACCAACATTCTACTGGTGTCCACTTAAGTACTATATTCTCTAAGAAGATTGAGGCTTTCTCTATAGTTCTCTTTTCTTTCTGAGCCTTCCTCCATATTATCCTTCATGGTCCTTTCACAGAAATATAGGCCTTTTCCAACATGCATTTCAAAACTCTCCCAGCCCCTACTCATTATCCTGTTCCAAAGTCATTTACACATTTTTAGGTATTTGTTAGAGCAACGACCAACTAACAGTACCAGTTTTTGGTCTTAGTCTGTTCAGGCTGCTATAACAAAATACCATAAACAGTAGCTTATAAACAACAGAAGTTTATTTTTCACAGTTCTAGAGGTTGGGAAGTCTAAGATAAAGCCTCCGACATTTGGTGTCTGGTGAGGGCCTACTTCCTCATAGACAGTGCCATTCTTCTCACATGGAAGAAGGGGAAAGCTGGCACCAATCCCACTAATGACAGTTCTGCTAATGACCTTCTAATACCATCATAACCTTAGGGCCTAGGTTTCATGTGAACATTGGGTGACATAAACATTCAATTTCCTGTAGCCAACTTTCCAGAACATCAGTGTGTTCACCAGTCCAGAAGCTCCCCAAACTCTGTTGTTCAGGGGTTTTTATGGAAGTTTCATGACATAGGCATAATAGAGCAAATCATTGGTCATTGGTGATCAACTCAATCATCAGTCTCTCTCCTCTCCACAGAAGTTGGATGGTGGAACTGAAAGTTCCAAACTGCATAATCATAGCTTGGTCTTTTTGATGACCAGCCCTCATGTTGAAGCTATCTAGAGTCCACTGAGCCTCACCTCGTTAGCATAAACACAGGTATAGTTGAAAGGAACTTGTTATGAATAACAAAAGATGTTCCTAACACTCAGGAAATTCTAAGTCTTTTAGGAGCTCTGTACCAGGAACTAGGGACTAAGACCAAATATGTATTTTCCATTATACCACAGAAAAAAAAATGATGAAAAGCATCTATGAAAACTTACAAATAATATCACACAATCATAAAGCACTGAATGTTTCCCCTAAGATCAGGAGGAAGACAGAAATGTTTGTTCTCATCACTGTTATTCAACATTGTACTGGAGGTCTAGCCAATGCAATTAGGCAAGAAAAATAAATAAAATCATCCAGAAACACAATCTTCCATATAAGAAATAAAGAAGTAAAACTCTTTATACATAAATGATTTTACCATCTCTGTTTTAAAAAATCTGGTGGAATCTATAAGCTATTTTTGTTGTTGTTGTTGTTGTTGTTTTATTTTAAAGATGTGGGGTTCAATTCAGGATTAGGTATACAAGTAGTCATCATACAGGTAACCTTTGGGCCTCCCTTTGGTCCCCCACTTTGCCTGGTTTGAGATCAGGTACCCTTATTGATGAAGTGCCCCACCCCCCTGGTGGTATCCCACTAGTGCCAATCCCTTTCTTATAGTATTATGGTAATTGCTCAGGATCTGCTTATGAGTGAGGACATGTGGTACTCTGTTCTTTGTTTCTGTGATAGATCACCGAGTATAATAGACTCTAAATCCATCCAAGTTGCTGCGAAGTCCATATGTTTGTCCTTCTTTATGGCTGCATAATATTCCATTGTGTATATGTACCATATTTCTTCAATCTACTCCAGTTTTGATGGGCAGCATCACTGGTTCAATGTTTTTGCTATTGTGAGTAGTGCTGCAATAACTATGCATGTGCAGATGTCTTTTTTTGTAGAATGATTTGAGTTCCTCCAGGTGTATTCTCAGTAGGGAGATTGCTGAGTCATATAGAAAGTCAATATCTAGTTCTTTTAGAAATTGTCACACTGTTTTCCAAAAAGGTTGCAATAGTTTGCATTCCCACCAGCAGTGTAGAAGCGTTCCTTTTTCTCTGCCTCTTTGCCATCATCTGTTGTTGTTTTATTAATGATGGTCATTCTTACTAGGGTTAGGTGGTACCTCAATGTGGTTTTGATTTGCATTTCTCTGTTGATTAGTGAGGTTGAACACTTTTTCTTGTGTCTGTTGGCTGCCTGTAATCTTCTTCTGAGAAGTGTCTATTCATGTTTTTTGCCCACTTTTTAATGGGGGCTGTTCATTTTTTTTTTCCTTTCAACATGTTTTTTTCTTTTCAGCACGTTCCTTGTAGATCCTGGATATTAAGTCTTTGTCAGATATACAGTTGGCAAATATTTTTTCCCATTCTGTGGGCTCTCTTCCCACTCTCTTGATGGTTTCTTTTGCTTTACAAAAGATTTTAAGTTTGATAAGGTCCTACTTGTTTATCTTATCTCTTATGGCATGGGCATTTGGGGTTTTGACCAGGAATTGGTTGCCAGTTCCAATTTCCATAAGGGTGTCTCCTGCATTTTCTAAGGTTCTTACAGTTTGAGGGTTTATGTTTAGGTCTTTGATCCATTTAGAGCTGATTTTTGTGTATGGTGATAGGTCAGGATCCTGTTTCAATCTTCTGCATATGGTCAATCAGGTTTCCCAGCACCATTTACTGAATAGGTTCGCCTCTCCCCCATGGTTGTTGGTGGAGGCTTTGTTGAAGAAGAGTTGGTTGAGAAATTAAGGTTTTGCTTCTGGAATCTCTCTATCCTGTTTCATTGGTCTATATGCCCATTCTTGTACCAATACCAGGCTGTTTTGATTATTGTAGCCTTATGGTAAAATTTAAAGTCTAGAAGTGTGATGCCTCCCACTTTGTTTCTTTTGCTGAGGATTGTCTTGGGTTTTCATGGTCATTTATGTTTCCATATGAATTTCTGTATTGTCATTTCCAGGTCTAAGAAGAATGATGTTGGTAATTTAATGGGTATTGCGTTGAATCTGTAGATTGCCTTTGGTAGGATGGACATTTTAACAGCGTTGATTCTTTCTATCCATAAGCATGGAATATTTTTCCATTTGTTTGTGTCCTCTCTATAAGCTATTTGAACCAGTGAGTTTAGCAATGTTGAAGAATATGAAGATGAATGTAAACAAGTTAATTATATTTCTAAACTAAACTAAAACTAAACTGAAAAGTAAAAAAATTACAAAGGCATCAAAAATATGAACTGCTTCATGGATAAATCTTACAAAAGATGTGTAATATTTGAACTGTGAAAATTATTAAATATTGCTGAGTAAAACAAAGAGGAACTAAATAAGTGGACAGGTCTACATTGTTCATACATAGAAAGACTCAATATTGTTGAGATGTTAATTATCTCCAAATTGTTCTATAGAGTTGCTGCAATTGTAACTAAAGTCCCAGCAAACTTTTTTTTAAAAAATAGAAAGATTCTTTTTTTTTTTTCAATATTTTTTATTATGATATTGTGGGGTACAGTTAAGGGCTAGGTATACAAATATGCTTCACTCAGGTACCCTTGTTGATAAGAGGTGTCTCCCCATCCCCAGACAGATATTTACTACCATTAATCCCATCACCCTACCCCTCGCCCCCCCTCATAGTTTCCCACCCCTGTCAGTCATTTTCTTATAGTATTACGTTGGATGTTCAAGGTTCACTATATGAGTGAGAACATGTGATACTCCTTTCAATAGGATTGGTATCAGCTCCTCCTTGTACATTTTGTAGAATTCTGCTGGAAAGCCATCTGGTCCAGGGCTTTTTTTTGTATGTAATTTTTGTATGTCAGAATCAATTTCCTGGGTTGTTATTGGTCTATTTAGTGTCTCAATGTCTTCTTGTTTTAACCTGGGAGGTTGTGTGATGTCAGAAAGTCCTCCATTTCATCTAGATTTTCAAGTTTGTTTCCATATAGGTGTACATTGTAATCTCTGATAATCTTTTGTATTTGTTCGGGGTCAGTTGTGATTTGATCTTTTGTATTCTGATTGTGTTTATTTAGCCTTTTTCTCTCTTTTTCTTGGTCATTTTGGCTAGGGGCCCATCAATCTTGTTAATTCTTTCAATGAACCAGCTTTTTGTTTTGTTGATGTTTTCTATGATATTTTTGTCCTCTATGTCCCGTATTTGGGCTCTTATTTTTGTGATTTGGATTATTCTGCTAAAGTTGGGGTTTTGGTGAACTTCTCTTTCTAGCTCCCTTAGGTGATTTGTTAGGCTCTCCACTTGTGAACTTTCCATTTTCTTGATGTGTGCTCATAGAGATATAAATCCCCTCTTAAAACTGATTTCATGGCATTCCAGAGGTTTTGGTAAGAGGTTTCTTCATTTTCATTTGTTTCCAGGAATCTTTCAATTTCTTCTTTGATTTCAGTGTTGACCCAATAGTTGTCCGGCAACATGCTGTTTAGTGTCCACGTCTTTGTGGGTTTTGGGAAAATGTTGGTTTTGATATTTATTTTTATTCCACTGTGGTCTGAGAATGTGCATGGTAAGATTTCAACCTTGTGGAATTTGTTTATGCTTGACTTATGGCCTAGAATGTGATCAATCTTGGAGTATGTTCCATGTGGTGATGAGTAGAATGCATATTCTGTGGTTGTTGGGTGGAATAATCTGTAGGTATCCACTAAGCCCATTTGGTCAAGTTAGTTTCTGAATCTCCGTGTTGATTTTTTCCTCGATGATCTATCTAGGTCTGTCAGTGGGGTATTTAAGTTCCGTGCTATAATAGTGTGAGAGTCAACATCTTTTTTAGTTCATTTAGTAGTTATTTTATAAATGGTGGTGCTCCTGTGTTTGGTGCATATATGTTTAGGATGGATATTTCCTGTTGATTGATTGAAACTTTTATCATTATGTAGTGTCCTTTTGTATCTTTTTAAATTTTTGATAGCTTAAAGGTTATTATGACTGATATTAAGATTGCAACTCCTGCCTTCTTTTGTGATTCATTTTCCATCCTTTAGCTTTCAGTCTGTGTGCATCCTTTGAGTGACATGAATCTACTGGATGCAGCATATAATGGGGTCATGGTTTTTTATCTAGTCCACCACTCTGTGTCTTTTCAGTGGTGCATTTAGTACATTCACATTAAGGATAATGTGAAATTATTGAAATGTGGTGGCTTTTCCCTGTCATGAGGTTGTTATAGAGTTGTTGTTGTTCCTGTTTAATTGTTGTCTTTTCTTTGGTTTTTGGGTTGACTCATGTGTGTTTTCTATCTTTTCCCTGTACTCTTGTGAAGAACATTTTCATTCTTTTCTCCTTTTCATCTGTGTTTAATACTTTCTTAAGTGTTTATTGTAGAGTTGGTCTGGAGGCAGCATAAGTTCTTAGGTATTCGATGTCTGGGAAAGATTTTAATTCTCCCTCACTGATGAAGCTTAGCTTGGCTGGGTAGGTTATTCTTGGTTGAAATTGATTATCTTTGAGAACGTTGAATATTGGGCTCCAAGCTCTCCTAGCCTGAAGGGTTTCTGTAGATAAATCTCCTGCTATTCTAATTGGTCTTCCCTGGTAGGTAGTCTGACCTTTTTCTCTTGCTGCCTTTAAGATTTTTTCTTTTATACCTACTTTGTTTAGGTGAATTATTACGTATCTGGGAGTTGGTCTTCTGACTTGTTGTCCTGCAGGGATTCTCTGAATCTCTTGTGTGTGAATTTTCGTATCACTGATGAGATGAGGTAAGTTTTCTTAAATAATTTCATGGAATGTTTGTTCCAGTGTGGTCTCTGTCTCTCTGCTCAGGAAGTCCAATTACTCTTAGGTTCAGTCTCTTGAAGTAATCATTCATCTCTTGAAGGTTTTATTCTGTCTTTTTAAGCTTCTTTTCTATGTTTTTGACAGTTTGGGTTAGTTCTGTATTTTGGTCCTCAAGCTCTGAGTTTCTTTCTTCTACTCGGCTAATTCTGCTTTCCATGCTTATTAGTTATTTATTTATTTCAATCACAGTATTCTTTTTGTTGTTGTTGTTGTTGTTGTTTTGAGTTGGAGTCTCACTCTGTCACCCAGACTGGACTGCAGTGGCTGCTCCCGGCCACCGCAGCCTTGACCTGCTGGACTTTGGCAATCCTTTCACCTCAGCCTTCCAAGTAGCTGGAACTACAGGCGTGCGCTACCACACCCAGCTAATTTTTTGAATTATTGTAGAGATGAGGTCTCGTCAAGTTGCCCAGGCGGGTCTCGAACCCGCGGGCTCAGGCAATCACAGCATTCTTTACTACTATTATTTCAGTTATCAGCTCCTTCCTATTTTCCTCTTATCTCTCCTCAATTCTTTTTATTCTCTCTATTAATGCTTGATGTCTGGGTTTGTCACATGTGATGATTCCTTCTGGGGGCTCTTTGTTGTTTGCATTCTGAAGTCTGTTTTCTCAGTGTCTGACCTCCCAGGGGTCTGTGTGAGGCCTATATTCTTTTTTTGTTTTTTTTTCATTTGTGCAGATTTTTCCTCCCCACTTTTTCCTCCCTCCCCCATCTTCTTTAATTCTGTAGTTCGGGGTGGAGGGGTTGCTTTTACTTCTGTTTGTTCAATCTCCCATTCTTCCTTATGTACATCCTCTGGCTTTGTTCAATTCTGGAGTTGGATTGTAGGCTGGGAGCAGTCCTTTCTGCAATTTTGAGATTTAACTAAGGGGGGGAGCTGTGATTCAAAATCTGTCTGCAGATCCCAGTATCCACCGACAGGTGTACGGATAATCTGGAACCCACTTCCTACTGCCTTGCAATCTGTTCATGCAATGGGTTATAGGTTTACTCCCTGAAGGCAAAATGAGGTAAAAATGGGGGGGGGGGAAGAATGGAGCAGGTAGTGGGGGGAAGAGGGAGGTGGAGAAAGAGGGGAGTAAGACAGAAAACAGACAAATGTACCAACTAACAAATGAAAAGAGACACAAAGACTGAAAAAAGTAAAAGGAAAAACAACAACAACAAAAACCAACAACCATACGAAAAAACTAAAACATATAATCAATCATACAGACATACAAGCTAACCAATCTCCTTATTGGTGTGCTATTTCCCTATACAAAGATGGAGTCTAAAGAGAAAAAAAAACAATAGAAAAAATGGAATACAATAAAGTCAGTAAACTAACAGAACCAAAGCAAGTATGAAAACATTATTGATAACAGTAAGAAGAGAGAGAAAACAAGATGGGTAAGACAGACAAAGAATACAAAAAAAATTTTAACGGGGACCCAAGCACACTCTGAGACTTTTCCTTTAAGTCTCATATCCTTTCAGCTCTGATTTCTAGCTGTCTTCGCTGGCTGGTAGATTTTTTTCACAGTTAGGGTCAGTTGCCCCTGGCCGGCTGTGGAGGCTGGTTCAGATTGCGGCTGCCTGCCAAGTCTGCCACTCAGATCTGGCCTGTGTCTATTTAGCAAGGGGGAGGAGCTTCTGTTCTTCCCATTTTGATTTCGTTACCTTGGATCCCAAGCCGGTTTTCACCGCTCCAGCTGATCTCTTTTTCCACTGCAGCTGGAGACTGCCAGGCAATGCAAGCCAGGCTGGGCAGAAGTCAGAGGCTGCCCAGGATGGGAGGGGGAGCAGTCAATTGCAGCAACAGAGGCAGCGCTGCTTCACTGAATGTGAAAGGAGCCCCACGAGCCTGGTTCCAGGAAAGGGGTAGGGCATGGCAGTGGCAGCGGCAGTGGCAGTTTTAGGAGAGTGTGCTTTGGGGGGCGCTGCATGGTCCAGAGCTATAGGTCACCTCAGGCAGGGGTGGGGTGATGGCAGCTGCAGCAGCTGAGGTGGATGAGGCGGGCTGGGCAGCGTGTGAAGAGCAGGCTGCCCGCAATGTGTGCTGCAGCCCCCAGGGGAGAGCTGGAGTCTTTATGTGTGTTCTCTTTCACAGAGGGCCTCACAGACCAAACTGCCCCATCGCCATCTTACCGGAAGTCAACAGTTCTATCTTATTCACTTTATGTTTGGTGACCAAGAGACAAGGATAAATGCTGAAAATGTTGATCTATTGTCATAGGGCCATTCTGGAAAGAAAAACAAAGTATAGAAGTAGGTGATAGTATACATTGAAGTCACAATTGTCTGTATTTAAATTCTCTGTCTAACTTGACTAGTGATGTAAATGTGGAGAATTCATTTGTTTGGTTTGTTTTAATTTGTGAAACAGAAAATTTCTAATTCATAGGATTATTTTAAGATTTGAATGTGTTTATAAATGAAATACACTTGTAAAGTATAGTGAGCATTAGAAATGTAAATTGCTATCATCTTTCCACACTGAACAAGCCATAAAAAGATATAGTTTGTTGGAAGATAAATGGCATTTACAGTTGTAGCTAATGAGCCTCTAATCTTAGTTCACATCTTTTTGATCACATACACAAAATAAAGTCAAATAATCTATCAAGAACTCTGGAAGGTTTGAGATTTTATCCTACTTGAAAGCTAACAAGTTTTTGTACAGCTTCTTTGATGATGGGTTAAGTAACAAGTCTCTGGAGTCAAAGAAGAAGAATTCAAGTATACTCAGGTCACAATAAGTAGTTATGACTCTTAAATATGTGTGGCTAACTATAATTTAATATTTATACTTATTTTTGTGTATGATTAATATAAACTTCTATATTTATTATATATAATTTCAGGGATATTATATTTTATGAGACTCCTTATATAACATTTTCCAATTTTATTTTTATAGTACCGTTAGTTGTATAATTTGCATACCCTTTTGTACATAAATATTAAATAAAAATACTAATTTTCTTTGTGTTATATATGTGAAATTTTGGCACACACAATTTATAGTTAATATGTATATATTAAAATAATTACTAAATGTCCACATGGATGCTAAAGATTGACAAATGCAATGATGTAGAATTAAAGCATAGTTCTGCGAGCTAATATCTACTTTAAAAAGAAATTTGAGTTCTAGGAGCATGCATTTTGTTTAGTGCATACATAAATATAGGAAATACAAAAAGTATCACAACTAAAGCAGATTACAAATCATTTTTATAGTAGGGTAGAATAAAAATATAGGGAATTTATCAAAAATATTCATGTACTAGAATAAAATGTAAGCAGGTAAAGTATGCAACATTTCCTTTGTTTTTCTTATGAACCATAAATATCACATTTATAAATGCAATTAAGTAACAGGGTTATGTACTTTTCTGCACTAAGATTATGCATCTTTACCTTCTGCTAAATAGATTTCTCCATATCATCTGTTGCTGATGACAGAATATGTACTTTAGAAAACGGTGAAAATAAGAATTCTGAAAAGTAGAAATTGTGTAGAGAAACTATGATTGCTTAGTTAGCTTAAGAGAAGGCAAGCAGCTCTCAGGAGTTTGACATTTTGTCAATGCTTCCTCATTTTCCCTTGTTCTGTCTTCAGCAGCAAACTTGAACCTTGACTGGCTTCACTCTCTGTTTATCAGTTCTGTCATTTTTAGAATCAATGTCAATAAAAGATAGAAAATACCTAAAGGAATGCAATCACTTTCAATCTACTTCCACAAATGAATAAGTGTATAATCCTCATAATCAAATTGATTCCAGTGATCCCAGGATTTAATCTGATTTGCAGCATCAGATTACCTTTCCCACCATCTCCCCCACCTCTTCCAGTCCCCGTCATGTGATTACTGATCTTAAATTAGGATACTTTCTTTTTTTTTAATAATTTTTTTTTGAAATTGTGGGGTACAATTCAGTGTTAGGTATACAAGTGTTCATTGTGCAGGTACCCTTATTGATGAGCTGTGCCTCCTCTCCCCAGGTGCATATCGACTACAGTCAATCCCAGCTTCCAAACAACCACCACCCTCCCCACAGTTTCTCGCTACTTTCAATCCCTTTCCTACAGTATTACAGTAGTTGTTCAAGGTCCACTTATGAGTGAGAACATGTGCTACTCAGCTCTTTGTTTCTATGAGAGATCACTCAGTATTATAAGCTCTAATTACATCCATGTTTCTGGGAAGTTCATGATTTTGTTTTACATGGCTGTGTAATATTCCATTATGTATATGTACCACATTTTTAAAAAACAGTCCTCTTTGATAGGCAGCACAGTTGGTTCCATATTCTTGTTATTGTGAACAATGCTGCAATAAAAATACGCATGCAGGTATCTTTTTTATAGAGTGGACTGAGTTCTTTTGGGTATAGTCTCAGTAGGGGGATTGCAGGATCATATGGAAGGTCAATTTTTGGGAGTTTTAGGAATCACCATACTGATTTCCACAGAGGCTGTACTAGTTTACACTCCCACCAACAGTGTAGAAGTGTTCCCTTT